>VOPJ01015700.1:0-15003 GCA_014673585.1 Semibalanus balanoides | reverse complement strand
AGTCTACAATCATAGCTATCTACGGACATAAATTATGCATAAATGTTAAAACATCTCATTTTAACAGGGACTCGAGGCTTTACTCAATTGAAAAATAATACAATTATAACCGAATCTTCTAAAAAGTCCTTGACAACAATGTAGCATAACCTATTAACACCAGCTTTAGATTGCCAAGGTCGTAAACAAGCACTGATTGATTTGAGCAGCGTTGAAGGCGCGGTTGCAAAAGTAAGCTTTGTGGCCTATGCCTTTTCTTGAGTACAATTTTGAGATTACCACGTAGGCTGCCCTCGTGTCTCGATTGTGATTACCTACTATCAACTACCTATAAACAGGGGTGAATCCAGACCAAAATAAACACATAAAACAGTTGCCACCTGGTGTTCCCGAGCCTACTTACAAAACTGGAAACTTAACGCTTTGAAGATGTTTCTCCAATTTCTATCCTAATCTCAAACTCAGGAGACATATCTGATTTAGTCCGTTTTATTTTGAAGGTGCTCCACATGAAACCTAGAGGGCCTCTTCGGTCCTAAGAGTGAGATCATAACCCCTTGACCCGTCTACCCCTCTTGATCCGCCCATACCTTCAATGACACCGAAAAACAAAACGGAGAGATTACAAATTCATTGATATCTCATACTTAGGTACCTATTTTGTGTTGGTTTGTCACAGCCGATGCTTATTTTTTTACGACCCTGATTCCACATTCGTTCGTAAATTAGGTTAAACATATTGGTAGCGAAACTGAACCTATTCGCTTGGATTTCTCTCATATTTATCCGGCTCTGTTCTCAGAGTATTCAACATCCACAATCAATTATATTTGCTAGCCAGATGGCTGGAGAACGAGATCCAGCTCAAGCTCTATCCTGGCAGACCTGGTCGGCAAGCCAGAGGATCTGCCACGCGCCGACCTACCCACCAACAGAAGTGCATTGCAGCAAATGCTGAAGCTTCGACTTCAGGATCCACGAGATGCCAGAAACACTCCGATTGCGGAGGTGGCAGGAGTGACCGGAAAGTTGGTGCGAGAGATATGGATGAAGGTAAACTACCGCATGGAGGTCATAGTATCCGACAGGGCGACACGTATGAGGCTGGTCTTGCTGTGGAAGAAAGCAGTGGAGATCGTAACTAGCGGAAAAATCAAGAAAACATCCAGGTCAGCGAAGAGAAAGAAAAAGGGACCAAAATCACGAGACAACACAAAGTTCATCTGTTAATCGAGTTGTCACATAAATATTCTTTACAAAGTTCATCGCCAGCCTCGACAGTCTCCTGGACATTTTCATCTGTCACTGCCCCATACGACCCTGCAGTGTCTTGAACTGTCCATCAGACTGTCTGTAGAAGGTTCACATCACATGCAGTTGTCGTAAGGACTGGAAGATCCTAATTCTTGAGCTTGAGTTCATGTACGACCAGAGAAGAAAGACGGGGGTCCGTGGAAAGTTACAGATAGGATCCAAGGATTCACAGATGGAAGACGTCCAGGCAGAATATGGCACTGCAGAGGGAGCAGGAGAGGAAGAGAAGAAAATAAGAGAGGAAGCCGAAGGAGGCAGTGGAGGAGGAGAAGCTGCACGCTGAGAGGAGTGAGGTGGGAGAAATGGATCGGCTCTCGGAAGAGCGTGAAGAATCGGAGGACATTGTTATGCCGGCTGGGGGGACTGGGGCCCAGAACAGGGAACACTTCCCTCTTCCGGTGCTGGCAGCTATGCAGCACGGGGTTTCTCAGCGGGCCCTCGCCAACATCATCTCCTTCAGCCGTCGGACATGGCCCTCGCCACAAGGAGGATCCACACCTTGCTTGGGGACCACTTGCGAAGGTCGGGAAGAGCAGAGCGGGTGAGATGAAGAGAGTTAGTAACGCTGAGACCCGCTGCGTGAGGAGATTTGCCAATGTGTGGTGATCGTAGCCGAGCTTTAATACCATCATGTAATCTTGTTTTCATCACTGGACGCTTCATGATATATTATAACGCCAGCAATTAGTCTTCTTCCATGACGCACCACGAATTCTATGTTTATGTTTGCTTCATATGCAAAGCTTTTTACCTCAAAACAGCTCGTTGGTTAAATATGAATAGCTCAATCTATCGGTCTCATCTAAATGTGGCTCACGAAATGTTCCGATTTTGCGCAGATAACAGTGCGTTATGCATTGCTTGAAATAATTGAAAATGGCAAAAACGATCATTTTCACATGGTTAACCGTCTAGCTAAACATATTTATTTTTGCAAACAAACGCCTTGGTTGGCTTCAGGAGTATCACATGCAAAATAAAATCGTCTCCATGTAAAATTGTCATCTATTGTAATTTTTCACCACACTTTTCGCATAGCGTTAAATACTCGAAAATAGTCTTAAAACGCGTTTTTTTTAATGGATAGCCAGCCAGCTAAACAATTTTTATTTTGCAAACAAACGCCTTGGTTGGCTTCAGGAGTATCAGATGCAAAATAAAAAGCGTTTCCATTTCAAATTTTCAAAAAATTAAAGTATTTTTTCACTTACACCTACTTTGCACGTACCACGCGCACGCTGATTTCGACACATAGGCATACGCCGGGCAATCGTTTCTCTACGCATCTGGTTTGACCCGTTGTCTTTGCGACTTGGTTGCCAGAATATAGTCTGGTATTGCAACGATGTTTTGTAGGTAATTTTTGTGGACGAACCAGGGCTGTCACGGCGCACGTGCAGTGACCCAGGATTTTACCGTGCAACATTGCCAGTGGTGTGGTCTCAGCCTCACACCAATTTTAGGCTTATAGTTCCACCGTTTCTTAGCTACAGCAGGAGAAATACGTTCTGACACCCCTGACGCGCACCGGTCTCGCGCCGTGCTGACCCATCACATGATAAAAAACAGTCAATAAGTCATAATGTCATTGCGATGGGGCTATCAGATGCGAAGACCGCTTGTCAATCGGATGCGGGGTTCAAAAAGATATAAGCTTCTGACCAGCGTTACCGGTTCTGGCCCGGCCCGCCGGTCGGGCCCCGCTATATGTGAGAAAAATCCGATATTCAAAGAGACTCGCTTCGCGCTTCGCGCTCGCTCGTAATTAAAGCACCATAAAATGTGTCAAATACTTTCTGATACAGTTGTTTTCATCGTGGAATGCCTAAGCGATCTCAAATTGAAATAACTTCTGTTAGAGGCATTTCAGTGTTTAATATTATAAAATTTACATTGAAATTCAATATAAATATATTTTCCCAATTTCAAATGGTAACTCCATTTTTTGGGAAAGGCTATTATTTCTCTATACCAGGCATACATCCTGTTTTCAAACGAGGTCATTGGATTCGCCTTCCCGCGTTTCTGAGTTTTACATTGGCATGGTCATTGCCTGGGCTAAAATAACACATCTGGCTTATGTCCTGTACTCTGACTGGTCTATCGAGCTGTAAGCCAATGCTCCGACATCAAATGTGTCGCACTGCCGGCTCTGTTTATGTATGCAGATCCCCTGTGGTCAGCTGTGTACGGCCGCTCGGCTCGGTGCCGCGTCCTGCCGCCAGTCTCGAGACGTCACGTTTCCCTCGGAGCAGACGTCACGTGTCTCTCGGAGCAGACGTCACGTGTCTCTCGGAGCAGACGTCACGTGTCGCTCGGAGCAGACGTCACGTGTCTCTCGGAACAGGCCCGCGAGGAATCCGGGCCTCACCGCGACGGTAATAAACACAGCTCTCAGATGCCGGGCCGGCTGACCGGCCAGCCAGCTACCCAGAAAATCCACGGTCGAAGGCCACGGCCGGCTGCCGGGGCACTTTTCCCTCGACGTGGCTCCGTCAGACGGATCATCAACGGCTGTTGTGGCGGAGGCTCGGACTGATCCGCCGTCTCTAGGGAGTGGTGCTGCCGTGAGGGAGTGGGTGGACGCGGCTCAGTGGTCTGTCGCCCGGCGTTTTCGTGCGGTGCTGCGGTTAGCTGGTGTGACTAGTGTCTGCGGTGTGACTGGGTGGGAAGGATCAGGGACTGTCCTGGGTCTCCTGGGTCGCCGGGGCCACCCGCTGAGCGTCATGTGGCTGCCGTCCGTGCTGGCTGTCGGCGTGTCTGGTGGCAGCGGCCACCTTCTGCTGGCCGCGTCAGACGCCGCAGTGAACCACAGTCCAACTGCCGGGACTACGCCGACAGGCCGGGCACGTGCGGCACTGTTCAGGACTGTCCGGCGCTGTTTCGGCTCGTCTCGGGCGGCCGGCGGCCGAGTTCGCTGGAGGTGTCTCAGCTGCGACGGAGCCGGTGCAGCACCGCCAGCCGGCGGCACCCGCGTCCTGATGTGCTGTGCCCTGCCACCACCGCCGTCTCCTCCTCCACGGCCGGCCGGCCCGTTCGCCGGCCCGCCGGAGGAGCACCCGAGCCGGGGGCTGCTGGAGCGCGGCGAGCCCTGCGGCGCCAAGCTGGTTCACCGCATCGCCGGCGGCATGAAGGTGCGTCACGGCCAGCACCCGTGGGTGGCGCTGCTCGGTTACCGGCACGCCGACACCGGCGAGGTCAGCTACCGCTGCAGCGGCGCGCTCATCAGCCAGCAGCACGTGCTGACGGCGGCGCACTGCCTGGTCGGCCTGCCGGCCCAGCTGCGTCTGGACTCAGTCCGGCTGGGCGACCACAACCTGTCGCGGCCGACCGACTGCGCCACGCCGCACGACGGCGACCCGGTGTGCGGCGTGCCGCAGGAGTTCCAGATCGCCGCGCTCTTCATCCACCGCGACTACAACAAGCCGGCCGTGCGGCTCAACGACATCGCGCTGCTGAAGCTCGACCGGCCCGTCGTGGAGGACGACTTCGTCGGCAAGATCTGCCTGCCGTTCGGCGCGGCGCGGCACCGCGACTACACGGGCGTCAACCTGACGGCGACCGGCTTCGGCCAGGTCGGCCCCGACCGCGACTCGCCGGCTAGTGAGGTGCTGATGGAGGTCGCGCTGCCCGGGGTGGACCAGCGAGCCTGTGCAGCCGCCATCCGCCGGCTGGGCGGCGTCCTCGGCCCGAAACAGCTGTGTGCGGGTGGGGAGCTCGGCCGGGACGTCTGTTTCGGCGACTCGGGCGCGCCGCTGGTGGCGGACCCGGGGCCGGGCGAGGTGGAGCCCAGTCTGCTGGGTGTCGTGGCGTATGGTGCCACCGAGTGCGACGGCACCGTACCCAGCGTGTTTACTCGGGTGACCGCCTATCTAAACTGGATCCTGGACAGGATCGCGAACTGAAGGAGCCGTGGCCGCATCGGCGCGCTGAGGACCCGGGCTGTGCTTGCGTGCGTGCCTGTGTAGGTGTGTGTCAGACATGTGCTCGGATCCCGAAAATAGATCCCGGGATCTGATCTCTGGGATCTGGATCCCGGATCCAATGGGCTCATAGATCCGTCTTCAACATTGGTCGACAGATCCGTCGGGATACGAGATCGTAGGGACCATTTTGCACTGAGATCCACTTGGATCCCAGTCCCGTCATTATACAGATACATAATGTATGTATTTTGGAACCCGTATTTAAGTAATTGTCAGTACCTTTTCAATTCGTTGTAAATGAAACTACATGGGCGACAGAGCGTATGCTCTTTAGTTATATTTGTCAGAAAATACTATAATTATAGACATATTTAAGTCGGATCCGTCGGATCCGAGATCCGTTAGTATCAGAACCATTTCATTGTTATTAGGGATCAATATTCTGATCCAACTTGGTCGAGAGATCCACTGGGGTCTAAGATACACTGTTGTTTTTTCGTCGTGGGATCCAGTGGGATAATATATTTAACATTGCGTTTTGTCGAGAGATCCTCTGGGATCATAGTTCTTTCTTTCAGATCCATGCACATGTCTGGACTGTGTGTGTATGTGGAGCCTGGAGGTGTGGAGTTGTATGTGTGTTCGTGTATGTGCGTTCGTGTATGTGTGTTCGTGTATGTGTGTTCGTGTATGTGTGTTCGTGTATGTGCGTTCGTGTATGTGTGTTCGTGTATGTTTGTTCGTGTATGTTTGTTTCGTGTATATGTGTTCGTGTGTGTGTGTGTGTGTGTGTGTGTGTGTGTTCGTGTATGTGTGTTAGTGTATGTGTGTTCGTGTATGTGTGTTCGTGTATGTGTGTCGTGTATGTGTGTTCGTGTATGTGTGTTCGTGTATGTGTGTTCGTGTATGTGTGTTCGTGTATGTGTGTTCGTGTATGTGTGTTCGTGTATGTGTGCTCGTGTATGTGTGTTCGTGTATGTGTGTTCGTGTGTGTGTGTGTGTTCGTGTATGTGTGTTCGTGTGTGTAATTGTGGGTGTGTCGGTCGCCGCGCCGACTACTGTTATGTGTCGCTGAGCTGGCACCTGCGCCTCTGTGCCAGTGCAGCTCGTGAAATTATCGTCACATCTCCAGTGGCATAGCCGGAGTGTTTCGCTTCTTTTCTTCTTATCTGAAAGTTTCACTGCTAATTCAGTTTATCGAAGTTTGAAGTTTATTGATGCTAATTTCAGTTTATTCGTTGCAGGTATCTTATTTTGACACTTGCTCGCAAGGTTGCATAGCAGTTTCCCAGCACTGTGTGATAACTGATACTGCACAAATGCACTGAAATACGATTGGTTTGGTACTGATGCATGGCGTGTTGAGGTTTCCAAGCTATACTACCTTCCGTTATCATGTAAATATACTCTAGAAATGGACTCATTTTTAGGCTGAAGTCTAACGTCATGTGAGTTGAATATGCTTTATAACCTGTTACCCGTTCTTTTTCATTTACTTTTCAGCCTGATATTGCAATTACACGGCTTTGAAGTATTTCCAGTTTGAGAAACTTTTCAAAATAGAGTTCAACCTAAAACTGTTAACTGTAGGTGTGTAATCGTACCAGAGTAACTAAACGACGTGTAGTGTTAAAGATCATCGAGGTTGCAGTATTACTATTTGGGCAACCTATACATGGTGATGGGAGAAGACACTTCACTCAAAAGCTTCTGTCCATAGGAGTAAGCCGGTCACAATGGTTGTGCATTGCGCAATCACTGCACGTCGCTGTCATTTCGTAATGCGCTGAATTGTATGTACGGCTGCCGGCTGCAGATTTTCCCTCATATGTCGGAAGGCAGCCGGGCTTTCCAACAGTGCAGCAGGCGGAAACAAACACGTCATTTGGCCGATCGGCTTCGTGTCACTGTCGTTAACGTAGGTACCCAGTACCTACGTTAACGTAGTACCCCAGTGGGGTACTCTAATCAATCTAGGGCTTTGGATGGAATGTATGGCTTAGCCCGCAAGCTCAAATATGTCAATTTTGAACTCAGACATGACTGTGACATAACATGTGACCTTATTTTGACAATTTCGCGAATGCCTTAGATACGTCTCGTTGAGAGCTTTCGATTTCCGCCTTGCCGTCTCGCTGCGGTTATTGGTTCGGAAAAAGACGAGGGAGCGAAAAACACGCCCCCCCCCTCAGCCAATGGCGTTCGGCTGAGAACCCAGCTAATGCCGGGTTGATAGAAAAATGGAAGTTTATGGGATTATGAAGGCTGAAGAGTTTGTAAAGGCTGCCCTTTACGGCCTTCTCTAGATCAGTGACTTGACCTGACTACGACTTAACAGCACTATCAATATTGACCTTATGAATGGCTCGACATACCTTGCAAGTTTTGTCTCGATGCATCCTTTAGTTCATGAGTTATTTAATTTTGATCACATCTGAATCCCAGTAAGCAGTGCTCAATGCTCATGGTATTTATCTTGTCGTCGAGACGCTTCGTAATATATCACATGTCACCTGCTAAGGTCAATTGCAAAATTAGACCTCAGGTGAACGTCAAAATCAATTGACAATAAGCAGGGCCGTCGCCACGATATGTTGGATGGAGGGGGGGGACGGACACTGGTGGATCCAGCCGTGTTTGGGCAAACTTTTGACAAAAAAGCACCCCCATTTTTGATCTCCCCCATTGGCCCGTCACCTTTTTGTTAAGAGTTTAAAAAGCATTAAAAAAACGCAAAAGCCACAATACTTTGTAGCATACATGCTACGAATATTCCACATATAAAGTATTAATAACGAATCTTCAAAACCGCACTCGCGGGCCCCGAAGTTTTAAGTGGTCAGACTGAAATGACGAAAAAAAAAGCTTCTTTGACAGCATTTCAATATGTAATTTCCATGTTATAGTAGTACCTACCTAAATTATTAAGCGCGTGAAGCGGCGCGAAATTTTTACGGGTTTGCCTGATAAAACCCAGAAATATAGACGGTGGGCCTCCGGCCTTGTAGATTTAAAGTGGCTGAGACAAATTTGTATAATCAATGGCGAAACTTGCCGCAAAGCAGTGTTAAATTTTCCAGTTTGTTTTACTGCAGATAGCTGGATTTTGACCGCTGCAAAGGCATTTCGACGATAAATTGTTACTTTGCTGATTAATTGTTAACTAATGCCATACAATACATTTTCGATTCATTATGTACCAACCTTTTTTCAGAAGCTTCTTATATCCATATGTATTTCAACCAAGCTTAAAACACGGGAAAGAAAGACTAAAGAAGCAAATTGTGGAGGGACAGCACAGAACAACAATCCACTATTTGTATTAGGAAACATTACACAAAGTGCCGAAACAACCAAACAGAGCCCCATTTCGCGCCATTTCCTCATTATCTTCTGCTGTCGAAACGCTGTTTAAATTGCCTGCCGAATTCCCTTCAAAAGGGAAAAAAGTCAAAAGGAAAAAAGCCGACACAGCTTTTCCAAACCGCATGCGATAGTGAAAAAATGCATTTTTCCGAGTGAAGTTGCAATAAACGCCTGGAGTCTGTCCAAAACTGGAGGGGATAATCCCCCAGCCTAACGGCTGGGGGGGACGGTGTCCCCCCGTCCCCCTGTGGCGACGCCCCTGCAAGTAAGTCAAATTGCATATCAGGAGGTGCATCTTGCACGTTGGTATCGGATTCATTTCTTTATCTTCATCATATTCGAGAGTATTGACAAAACATGTTCGTGACCTCGGATGACCTCGGATGACCTTACAGGAGATCAATTGTTAAAAGTCAAACTGATTCTAAAGCAATTCTTAAGAAATTTAATTTGAAAGAGGCCTGCCTATCTGATGCGCTTCTACATCTTTTCTTAATGCGAGGCGGCATCTGGTCTTGCTCATTCGGCATTTCTCATTTAAAACGACAGCATACATACTGTTTGACATCTATGCATCTCACATCGGCGTAACACACTCCCGTGGCAAAGGGTATTACAAATTGAATTTGACAGTGCACGGTGCACTGTCAATGTTTTTTGCCCTTTGCCGCGGGAGTGTGGTACGCCGATGTGAGATGCATATATGTCAAACAGTATGACATGCTGTCGTTTTAAAATGGACAATTTTGAATTGAGCTGAACAGGTGCCGCCTCGCATTAATAAAATATGTATTAATTAGAAAGCATTTTAACTTTTAGCCATTTACTTATAATGGGAAGGTCACGAAATTGACCTAACCTCAGGTTATCGATACAACAAATCTGATGAATGAAAAATGTAGTTACTATAGGTCCCTAATACATTCTTGAAAGTTTGAAACCGATCTGCTAAAAACTCCGGCCATGGCAATTGGCACAACTAAAAACTTACAAAACAATCATTTCACATCTCGGTACTTGACCTTATCTGGTGACCTGACCTGAGATAAATCAATGTCAAGACTTTTACACAATGTGTATAGGTTGTGAACTGTCATGCCCTGCAAATTTTGTCTTAAAATATGCACGCACCAGCTCATGAGTTATTGATTAATGGTCACATCTGATTCCTAATAATCACAGTGTGCCTCGAACCTTTCAACGCGCGCAGCCGAAAAGGGCCTGCCGGGCCTCCAGGGAGGAAGTGGATCAGTGTGAGGTGGCCGCCCCCGCCGCCCCCTCCCCTTGGCTACGTGCCTGGGTGTGTATTTGACTCATTCATATTTCCGTTGAATTTCTTCGAGAGTATAGATAAAGTTGATTTTCTAGACATGGCGCTTAATAAAGCATTCATTTGCGCCTGTCGATTTTATGTTTTGTAATCACAGGGACGTAGCAAGCGGGGGAGAGGGAGGCACGGGGCCCATGCACTAAGCGGATCCAGAGGGGGGCGCAGGCGCGTTAGCCCCCCCATATGCCTGAAATTGACGAAATTTGACATATATTCCACTGTAGAGGGAAATCTAATAAACTTTTACAAAGGCATATTTGGCTTAAACCGTTCAGTAAGGTACAAGGAAGCCAAATCCGATGAGTTTTTCGAATTTGATGAAACTTTTCTAAATTTAGCCCCCCCATGCCCAGGTTCTGGATCCGCCAGTGGGGCCATGCCCCCCCCCCCCCTGAGCAAAATAAATTCACACTAGATATAATGAGATTCTCTGACAACCCCTCCCCCGGCCAGCAGCATATGACTGAGGAGCGATTTTTTTTTCCCGACGTGCCCCCTCAGAAAATCCTGGCTTCGTGCTCGGCATATCATATGGTACTTCATGTTGAATAAACTTGGTTATGATGATGATGATGATGTGGTGGTGATGATGATGATGATGATGATGATGATGATGATGATGATATTAACTATCAAGCCATGGTTTACTTGAGATCCTTTATAATAGTGGATCAACTTTGTATTTCCAAATGCAAGCGTTTCAATTAAAACCGCAAAGAAGTTGCAACCAAATAGATAATATATACTGACTATATGCACATAAATACAGAAAATATACACTATGATCATATAAATGATATCTACGGTTGCAACAGTCAAACGCTTGGCTTGACTTAAGTGCGCCTTACGCATATACAACTAGAATCAACAAGCCATTCATTGCGATATTTGATAAACTAGGAGATACATTCCATACATGGAGCAGGATAATTGCTTTCCTTGACTACAGCACAAAATATCAGCAAATCGTCAAGACCCTAAGCTACCCAGCTACCTTTTAGCATTAACACCGTCAGTCTCAGTACTAGGTTCTCCTCAGGAGAGAGTCAGACATCATCACATCACGCTGTTGGGAGAGCCAGGTGTCATCACATCATACCATGATGAGAGCCAGGTGTCATCACATCACACAGCGAGGTGATCCAGACGTCATCACATCAAACCGTGACGAGAGCCAGACGTCACCACATCACACCGTGACGAGAGCCAGACGTCACCACATCACACCGTGACGAGAGCCAGACGTCATCACATCACACTGTGAGGAGAGCCAGACGTCATCACATCACACAGTGAGGAGGGCCAGGTTTCATGGCATCACACCACGAGGAGAGCCAGGCGTCATCACATCACAGCGTGATGAGAGATTGACGTCATCACATCACACCGTGAGGAGAGCCAGACGTCATCACATCACACCGTGACGAGAGCCAGACGTCATCACATCATACCGCGGCGAGGTGAGCCAGGCTTCATCGCATCATACCACGAGGTGAGCGAATTGAAGTGGCAGGACGGCGCGGCGTTCCTCCGCCAGAGACATGACTCAGTCGTCCACCCTGTCCAGGACGGCGCGGCTTTCCTCCGCCAGAGACATGACTCAGTCGTCCACCCTGTCCAGGACGGCGCGGCGTTCCTCCGCCAGAGACATGACTCAGTCGTCCGACCCTGGTCCAGGACGGCGCGGCGTTCCTCCGCAGAGACATGACTCAGGTCCGTCCACCCTGTCCAGCGGCGCGGCGTTCCTCCCGCCAGAAGACATGACTCAGTCGTCCACCTGTCCAGGACTGCCGCGGCGTTCCGTCCCGCCAGAGACATACTAAGTCGTCCACCCTGTCCCAGGAACGGCGCGGGTTCCTACCCAGAGCATGACTAGTTCGTCCACCCTATCCAGGATCCAGTTCAGGTACTCAGAGACGCGCGTGTTGACGCTCGGAATGCCCCCCTCGCCGCAGCGCGAGGCGCCGAACGACACGATTCCGACGAGGCTGTAGGGCGGCCCGGTGGGTGTCGCCGCCATCACGGGACCACCCGAGTCGCCGGCGCACGAGTCGCGGCTGCCCTCTCCGCCGGCGCAGATCTGCTTATGGCTGAGTGTGCCGCTATTCCCGTTGATGATGCGTCTGCAGACCTGCTGGTTCGTGCCGTTCAGCGACACCTCCATCAGCACATCACTGGACGGCGAGAAGAAGTTGGGGCCGACCTTGCCGAAGCCGGCCACTGTCAGGTTGACGCCGTCGTAGTCGCGGTGTTGCGCAGTGCCGAACGGCAGGCAAATCTTGCCGATAAAATAGTCCTCCACTACCGGCCGGTCCAGCTTCAGCAGCGCGATGTCGTTGTCGCGCCGTTTGGGGCGGTTGTAATCCTCGTGTATGAACGCCCTTTCGATGCCGAAGTCCTGCGGCGCGTTGCAGATGATCGAGCCGTCCCTCAGCCGCTGGCAGTCGGTCTCTTTGCGCAGGTCGTGCTCCCCGAGCCGCACTGACGAGAGCGAGAGTTGCCCCAGCTCGGTGACGCAGTGCGCCGCCGTCAGCACGTGCTGCAGTCCGATCAGAGCACCGCCACACTTGGGACTCTCCGTGCCATTGATGCCTTGTTTGTAGAACAGCAGCGCCATCCACGGGTACTTGCCCAGAGGCACCTCGCTGCCGTCGCGTATACGCTGGTGTACGCTTGTGCCGCAGAAGAATTCACCTTCGTCCAGCAGCCTCTTGTTCGGGTGGAAGTCCGGCGAGGTCGACGCACAGCAGAGGAGAACCTGCTTATTCTCCGTTCTACAATAGCTGCCTTTGAGGAACGAAATCTCCGTTACACTCGGTCGCCGGCCGTTTTCGACCATCCAGCTTAGCTCGGGACATTCCAAGATTGTGCGGCACGTTCCTGGCTTGTTTGCGCCATCCACACATTCCGCCTGCGGTTCACTCTGGCGTCTGACGCGGCCAGCTGATGTGGCCGCTGCCAGCAAACACAGCGACACCAACACCGACTGCAGCCTCATGACGCTCAGCGGGCGGCCGTCTCGCGTGGCGACCCAGGCCGAGAGGAGCGCGGCACTGGTCTGCCCTGCGTCCGGGGCCGGCCTGCTCTCTGCCAAGGCCGGTCGCTGCCTGGCTGCAGTTGGGGTGTGCAGAGACCCGGCTGATGTACGGCTCTTATAAACAGTGCACGCGGGCCGATCGTCACAGAGGAGTCTGGGAAACCCAGCCAGAGGCCACCGGTCAAATGCCAGACGTCCAGCGAGTGACGCCAGAGCTCCAGCCCTGGACGCCGGTGATGTGCCAGCTGACGCTGCCAGATACTCGGCTACTGACGCTGCCAGATACTCGGCTACTGACGCTGCCAGATACTCGGCTACTCACGCTGCCAGATACCCGGCTACTGACGCTGCCAGATACCAGGCTACCTGACGCTGCCAGATACTTCGGCTACTGACGCGCTGATACCCGGCTACTGACGCTGCCTGATACCTGGCTACTGACGCTGCCAGATACCAGGATACTGACGCTGCCAGATACTCGGCTACTGATGCTGCCAGATACTCGGCTACTGACTGTGCCAGATACTCGGCTACTGACGCTGCCAGATACCCGGCTACTGACGCTGCCAGATACTCAGGCTACTGACGCTGTCAGATACCCGGCCACTGACTGTGCCAAATGACACAACACATCAAATATATTCGTCAGGAGAGCCAAACAGAATATATTCTGTTCTGTTTACTTGCGTTAAAATTAGTTTACAATACCTGCAATGTATTGGATCAAAAAATCCTCTAAAATTGTGCGTTTTCACCTCCTGTCCCCAGGTTAAATATATTAAATTTGCTAATGTAGATTCGTGTTAAAGGGGATTCAAACCCCGTTTATTGTGTGAAAATCGGACGAGTAGATCTCGAGATCTCAAGGGGGCCGTTTTTGACCGCCTCCCCCCCTGCCACTAACCAGGAGTAAGCCAGGCGCCTGCATTAACCCGACATTGGCTGGGGTCTCAGCCGAACGCCTGCCATTAACCCGACATTGGCTGGGGTCTCAGCCAGGCGCCTGCCATTAACCCGACATTGGCTGGGGTCTCAGCCGAACCCCCTCTGCCATTAACCCGACATTGGCTGGGGTCTCAGCCGAACGCCATTGGCTGGTGGGGACTCCATTCAACCCCTCGTTATCTTCCGAACCAATAACCGCAGCGAGACGCGCAAGTCTGCAATCGAAAGCTCTCAATGAGACCACTCTAAAGTACACACAAAAGTTGATATATAAGGTCACATGTCAGGTAGCAGTCAGGTCAAAGGTCAAATGCCAAAATATTTGAGTTCTTAGGTCATACCCTACATCCAAAGTCTTAGATTGAGACTATTATCACACAAGGTGCTCTCAATGGTGTGATGCATCTCACGTATAAGCAAAAGTGAAATTGTATGCAAAGGTCAAGGTCAAGGTCAGGACAAATCAGGTCACTATTGGCAAGAGGTCATGCGACACAAGTGTTATGGGTTATCTTACGCATGCATTTCGATTGTAGCAGCTAGTTGTGCCAATCGGTTCAGGCATTTTCGGAAATCCGAATTCGTCCGAAGACCGATTCGGTTTCGGACGCACATAAACATATTTCTTTGGACATTTTTCGGACATCCAATGCCTAAGGATGGCTTGTCGTAAAAAGCGCATAAGTATTTTGTATCAATAAATATTGTCCTGTTTATAAATGGATATATGATGTTTGTTGCCCTCGGCTTTCCTAACTGTAGCGTTATTTGACACAAATGCCTATATTTATGCATATATTGGGAATGATACACTGGATGTTTTACATTCCATATCATGCATTTATTCCGCAATCGGACAAACTTCGGACAAACAATTATCTTTGAACAGTTTCGGACGGACAGCTAACCATGGTCTTGGAAATCGGTTGAACATTGGACAAATATTTTCTGAAACTGGCACCACTAGTAGCCAGACATGTGCTCGGATCCCAAAAACGGATCTCGGGATCTGATCTGTAGGAACTGGATCCCGGATCCGCTGGGATCATAGATCCACCTTCACAAATTGTCGATGGATCCACTGG
>VOPJ01015697.1:0-11919 GCA_014673585.1 Semibalanus balanoides | reverse complement strand
CTGCCGGCGCTGCTATTTTCATCTGAGAAGCGTGCATGGTTTCAGCTGTACCTTCTCCGCTGAGAAAGCTTACGTGTTGAGACCATGGCGAACCCTGCATGGTCTCGAAACTTGTGGCTCTCTACAGAGAATAGCTAGTGGGTTCGGAGACCTTTCAGAGAACCATGCATGGTGTCCGTAGGTTTTGAGTGTAATGAAAAACCAGGTGACACCCCTAGTGACTCCCTCTTTTGAACAAAATACTTGTATGATACTTTCCTGATTTAAGGAGTTATCTTTTCTAGCGTATCCAAGGCGGCGGCAGGGGTTTTAGCCCCCCCCCCCCAAACGACCTGAAATTGCCGAAGTTTAACATGCATTTTCCTGATGTAAGAAGAAAATGTAAGCAGGTTTTACAACAAAAATCGTGTTTTTTAAACCGTCTAATAAGGCAAAATGTAGCAATATCCGATGAGTTTTCTCAAAATAAGCAACCCGGAACCAACTGCAGCCCCATGGTTTTGAATCCACCGGTGGTCATCTTCATGAAAAAACTCCCCTTATCGCAATCAGTTGACTTTATGAAGGGTGTTTTAAAGAGTGTTGACACTCCCACATAACCTTCTGAGGGTGTTTTCATTTTTGTCCGTATTAATGCGAGAGGTTAAGTGAACTCTTCTAAAAAAGGATTTCACAGGGTGTTGATTCTTACCAAAATTACTCCCTTTTTGGAATATATTTTTGACACCCTAGATGACTACCTAGATTGAAAAGATGCGGTAAGATACTCCCTTTTAAAAGTCATCAGTAGTTTTAAAATTCATTTAAAAAGTTTGTTGACCCTTAGATGGGAGTTCTGAAGAGTTTTGACTTTTCAAAATAAAACACTCTAAAAAAAGTTAAAAAATGACACCCCTATGACTCTCCCTTTCAAACGTGACACGGCGGAAAATACTCTCTTGAAAGAGTCATCGTCTGAGGAAAACTCCCCCTTCGGAGTAAGCTGACCCCATGAAGAATATTTAAAAAGAGTGTTGACACTCTGTAAAACTCTCTGAGGGTGATTTTATTTTTATCAGTGTATGTGCCATATTTGATGATAATTCAGTCTAAAAATATGATTTTATGCAAATTGTGTGTTACTTATACATATAAGCAAATCTCTTAATGTTTGCAAACAAAATATACTGACTAGCTTAGTTACATGTTCTCACAAATAAATAATTGCGAAATGTATGTGAATTTGTCAATACATTTATTTAGTATATTAAAACAGGTCACAGAGCAGATCGGCTTGCGACAAACACAGACGTGTATGGAATGGAACGGGTTGGTGTATGCAATGTTGGTTGGCGAGCGGCGCGTGGCGCGTGCTGAATGAATGGCTGTACCAACGAAAAATCACGGATTTATCCCGCTTTTCACGATTATAATTAGTGCTCGGAACCTATGGGACTTGCATAGATGAGACCAACATAACTTTGCATAGATGAGACCAACGTAACTTTGCATAGATGATACCAACGTATCAACGCTGCAAAGTTTCTAATTTGTATTCCATTACACCGCCATACCATCAAAACTGGAGGGAGCTAAACGATAAAGTTATACAGCTGTAAAGTGCAGTCTTTCCAGACCAATATCCACCCAAAACATGAAAACGTATTCGTATTGACAAAGACGCACGATACAATGAAGTTTGAATAAAACGCTGTGCGACCATTTTTCCTTTCGGCGTTATAAGATATTTCATCGAGCTGTTAAGTCCTGAGCGCTGGCACTGGCAAATATTGCGCTGGCAAAATCTCGGCATAGTAAAAAGCAAACTAGGCACAAAACGAGCCTCCATTCGACGGATACCAAATTGAGGTATATTTGATTCTGAACTCTACATTATTTCAAAGCCTATTTGATATTGCTGAAAATCAGAACAATCTGGAAACTGGAAACAAGCTAGGACTAAGTGCTACGGGCTATGGGCTACGGGCTACGGGGATCACTGGATCAGTGCACATCTCTATTCTATTAAGTTTTGTGATTTTTTAAGACACGGGTCAATTTGCGAGTGGTGTTGGCGGACGACATTGGTGGGCGGCGCTTGTGGGCGCAGTTGGCGGGTGGCGTTTGCGGGCGGCGTTTGCGGGTGGCCTTTGCGAGCGACGTTTGCGAGCGAAGTTTGCGGGCGGCGTTTGCGGGCGGCGTTTGCGGGCGGCGTTTGCGGGTGGCGTTTGCAGACGGCTTTTGCGGGCGGCGTTTGCGGGCAGCGTTTGTGGGTGGCGTTTGCGGGCGGCATTTGCGGGCGGCGTTTGCGGTATTTGGCTGTTCCGGGCGGCGTTGGCGGGCGGCGTTTGCGGGCGGCGTTTGCGGGCGCGGCGTTTGCGGGCGGCGTTTGCGGGCGGTGTTTGCGGGCGGTGTTTGGGGGTGATTTTTACAGACGGCGTTAGCGGTATTTGGCGCTGGTGGGCGGCGTTGGTGGGCTGCTTTTGCTGGCGACGTTGACGGGCGGCGTTTGCGGGCGGCGTTTGGGGCGGTGTTTTCGGGCGGCTTTTGCGGGCAACGTTGGCGGGCGGCTTTTCCGGTTTTTAGCGGTGGCGTGCGGCGGTTATTGCGCATCGCGCAATGCGGGCCATCTAGTATATAATAATAAGCTCTGACTGCCACCGGTCATCGTACTCACTATTTAAAGAAAGTCTGTCCTGTCTGTCCGTGTGTCCGACAACCACATTTTTCCTTATACGCATCAAAAATACGAAATGTGATTTAGTTTCGACACATCAGCATTGAATAGTGTCTAAGAAATTTATTTTGCAGATCATTTTGCAGAACAACTTCTACAGACCATCACCGGGCAAATTTGACGGCGTTGGATGCCTTTTTCAGGCCGTTATCTGTAACCTTCGGGCCAGGTGACACACGCCCATGCGATAACATACCTTGGCGTCATTGACGTACTGCCACGTATGTGCAAAGAAACGGACAGCTTGAGTATAAAATATAAGACACGCCAGTTTCCCACCACATCGTCTACGGTAAGCCAGATATCTCCACGAAGCGTCGACAAAACCTGGTAAGCCTGGATCCTTTGTTCATACTTTTTAATGTTACGCAGGGTTCAATGAGCTTTCAGCAGAATCTTAAATAGAGTAGTTTTCTCATCCCAGCCCCCTCTCCTAATCTCGCTCTCGCTCTCTCTCGCTCTTTCTCGCTCTCTCTCTCTTCCTCCCCCTCTCCTCTCTCTTCTGCCTCTCTCTCCTCTCTCTCTTCTATCTCTCTCTCTCTCTCTCCTCTCGTCTCTCTCTCTCTCTCTCTCTCTCTCTCTCTCTCTCTCTCTCTCTCTCTCTCTCTCTCTCTCTCTCTCTCCTCTCTCCTCTCTCTCTCTCCTCTCTCTCTCTCTCTCTCTCTCTCTCTCTCTGCTCTCTTCTCTCTCCTCTCTCTCTCTCTCTCTTCTGCTCTCTCTCTCTCCTCTCTCTCTCTCTTCTTCTCTCGTCTCTCTCTCTCTCCTCTCTCTCTCTTCTCTCTCCTCCTCTCTCTCCTCTCTCTCTCTCTCTCTCTCTCTCTCTCTCTCTCTCCTCTCTCTGCTCTCTCTCATCTCTCTCTTCTCTCTCTCTCTCTCTCTCTCTCTCTCTCTCTCTCTCTCTCGCTCTCTCTCTCTCTCTCTCTCTCTCTCTCTCTCTCTCTCTCTCTCTCTCTCCTTCTCTCTCTCTCTCTCTCTCTCTCTCTCTCTCTCTCTCTCTCTTCTCTCTTCTCTCTCTCTCTCTCTGCTCTCTCTCGTCTTCTCTGCTCTCTCTCTCTCTCTCTCTCTCTCTCTCCCTCTCCTCTCTCCTCTCACTCTCACTCTCTCTCTCTCTCTCTCTCTCTCTTCTCTCTCTCTCTCTCTCTCTCTCTCTCTCTCTCTCTCTCTCTCTCTCTCTCTCTTTCTCTCTCTCCCTCTCTCTGCCCTTATTCAGTATCTCTTCTTTATCCCCATCTGCATTTTTTTTAGAAGTACATTATATTTTCAGCTTATTTGTAGATGATGCTATGAGTTATGACAATATTTACACAAACCCTGTGAGGTGGCTCCAATATACACTGTCATATAGTCTTAACAGAAAACGTCTCCTCTCCTACCGAGCTTAGGATGGCTCAGGCTAGGTGTCTGCTACAGATCTACAACACAACCCGACACTTAGCACTTCGACTCCCCATCACGCTGCTGCCGTCGACTGCCAGCTCGCAGGTATCGGGCCAACTCCAGGTCGGCTCCGTTTCGCGACTGGGCAGCTTGCCAGGCTCCTTCAAGACTTGGGCTTGTATTTCTTCATATAACGCCCTGTAGACGGCCAGCGGATTTTAGCGCGGTTGAGGAGCACTGGTGGGCGTTGTTGGCCCATCCAGGTTGGAACCTATGGGACGTGAAAATATATAAAAAAAAAAAAAACAGTTTTTGCAGAGAAACGTACCGGCCTTNCTTCGAAAGGGCGCCCCGAAACTCGGAAGGGCGCTCTCAAACACGATGAGGTGCACACCGAATCTAAGGAGGGCGCCCCGAAACTCAAGAAGGACGCCTTCAAACCCATCGATGGAGCCCCTTAATTATAGCATTATAAAACAAGGCTTGGGTGTTATAGAATAATGAGCCCGCCCTTGTAGCTCAGTGGGAGAATGCTGGTCTTCTGACCTATCTCGGTAGTGACAGCCTGGGTTCAAGTCGCTTCGGCGCTCGCTATTTGCTCCTGACTGGGATGGCCTGCAGCCGGTGGCAAGCGGTCGCACTCAAGGCCAGGTGACGTCAGCGAGCGGGGCGGACCGTGTCCAGGTATGTCGGGCCCGTACAACTTTCGTCTCTAAATTCTGCCGGCCAACAATAATTGCGTGTTCGGGTGGAGAGGTCAGGACCAGCGCAACAAGCTTGGCTTAGCGCGGGTCCTGACTTTGGAAAGCCATCCAGACAAACATTCGGACTTAATTTATATAAAAAAGTTATTTTCACTTTGATTCAATCTTAGTGGACACATTTGAACAAAAACCGACAAAATCGGTGGTTTGGGTCCAATTTGGTTCACTTAGACTAGACCAAAGTCGATTTAACTCAGTACCACATCGTTTTGGACCAAGCCGGATCGATTGGTGATGATACCGCCCAAATCAGTCCCATAAGTTCGGAGCATGACGTCGTCTGCAACGATTTTGTTGTGGTTTTAGTCCAATTGGGCAATGGGCCCACTTAGATTAAACCAAAGTGGATACAAATGGATGGATGGATACAATTCACAATAGTCTTTTTTACGATGGATTATAGCGCTGAACAGATTCTGAATCTTTCTGAAATGTTTGAAAATGTTTTAGTACGCAAGTTTTTAGTTAATTCATCCATTCTATAATTATGCAAATTCTACATGCGATTTTTGTCTTAAAATGTTCCTCATAATTGTGTAATATGTTGGTCAGAATAAAATATGTTACGAAGTTGTGGTTTGGTGGTAATTAGTAAGATAATTATGTATAGGTTAGTTGTGACTAGTGCTTACCCGTCCGCTCCGCTGGACGATCTATGCATACAGACTGCATTTTTACGTTTTTTATTCGTCATATTAACGAGGTACTCACCCGTCAATAGATCGTGGTTTGTGATTTAAAAACTGTTCAATTCGGTGCGAACGGCTTTATTTTCTACGTGTACTGCTAAACCCCTTCTCCGTGCTATAGGTGTCACTGTAGTGCGCATTGAGCGTCATTGAGATTTTATATAGGTGGCGCTGGTGTGCACAAACAAACTCTGTCTCGCTGGTGGCGTAGAGTCCAAGTTCCCGCCCCATCAGAGCGGCGGACGCGGTATTATCGGTGAAGTTGTGTCGTGTTATTTTTTTAACACAGTCAGACATTATCTGTTACTTGAAGGGGACGGTTTTGATGTCGGGAAATGTCAAGGAAGCAGAATATATACACAGGATGTTGGTCATGCGATCTGCAAAATGATTTCTTAGATACTATTCAATGCTAATTTGTCGAAACTACATCACATGTCGTAATTATGATACGTGTAAGGAAAAAGTTGGATGAAGAATGGACAGAAGGACAGACAGACTTTCTTTAAATAGTAAGTTAGATGCCAGATATCCATCGACTGAATCTTTTCAAAAGATTCAGAACGATTCCAGAACATTATGTGGCCTGGCACGCTGTTGGTTGCTCAACGGACTACCCCTCAGTTGACGCCATATTGGACTAGCCCAATGCAATGGCCAGCGAATCGATGCTAGCACATAATTGCACAGTGCAAAGACCGACCTGTGATCCGTGACGCTGCCAGATTAAGTAACTAGTATGACGGTATGCTAAACTGAACGAATGGACTCTAGACGCATATGTTCTTAAAACGGACAATTTTGTATCATAAGATATGTTATGAAACTTCAATCCTTGTTTTTATATCTATAGAATAGCGATAATAGCGCCTAAATCAGTTATTTACGTCGTGGAATATATATCATATAGCTAACTAAAACTTGCACTACAAAACACTTTGAAACATTTTACTGAAAAGATGCATAATCTTTTCAGCGCACTAATCCATGGTTAAAACGGATAACAAGCATCGTTTTAGACCACGCCAGATCAAATAGTAAAGAAAAGACCCCATCCAAAATAGGTTCAATAGGTTCGCAGTTATCCGCCCATTATCCGTCCCGTTGGGGTCAGTTAGAAATCACGCACGATACCGATGCAAATATCGAATTAGAGGACAAACGCACATTTTTATTAGTTGCGTTGTCAGGCAATATATTGACAAGTATTTCTGATAAATGAAAATTTGAAATCAGAGGTGGAGCCGGGTACACACGAGGTCAACGAAAAGAAGGTCACGCGGTCACGGGGTCAAGGTCGTTCAAGGTCATGCAAGAAATCCCAGAAATAGAATCTCCATATCATTGCGGATTCAGCCATACAAGTCCTTTTAACATTTAAGTAAGTCAAATGCACTATTTTGGCATCCGAATATACCTCTGCAGCGACCAATGTCACCTTTAAAAAATGCCCGAGGCTATAACTCGAGAACCTGCGATCAGATCGAGCTAATATTGACACAGCTGAATTCAGGACCCAAGATTATCCCATACATCAATTTGAAAGAAAAAAGTAATAGATGACGGTGTTTTCGACTGGTGAAAATGTCGTGGAATGCCCCAGGTACCACCATTGTCTTCTGGAGCCATAGCGGCCGCCCAGCTCTGCAATCGATTGTTGTCTTCTGGAGCCGGGGCGGCGGTAAATCCGCGAGCCAGACAGGTCACAAACTGCCGCCGCCATGCCATTCAACCATTACCTGGCACAGCCGGCACGCCAGTAATGGACCGGACCGAGACTTCAGTGCGGGCAGGGCGGGGCAGCCTGCACCGGCGGGACCGGACAGAGACTTCTGTGCGGGCAGGGCGGCGCGGCCTGTACCGGCGGGATCATCAGACCGAGACTTCTGTGCGGGCAGGGCGGGGCGGTCTGTACCGGCGGGATCAGACCGAGATTTCTGTACGGGCAGGGCGGGGCAGCCTGCACCAACGGTATCAGACCGAGACTTCTGTACGGGCAGGGCGGCGCGGTCTGTACCGGCGGGATCAGGCCGAGACTTCTGTGCAGGGCGGGGCAGCCTGCACCGGCGGGATCGGACCGAGACTTCAGTGCGGGCAGGGCGGGGCAGCCTGTACCGGCGGGATCAGACCGAGACTTCTTGACTGTCGGCGCTCAGACTGCAGATATGGACATTTTCACATCCACCGCATTCGATGGCGTCTGCCATAATGTCAGACGCGCCCACTCTCCGCCCACATCATATTTTCCAAGATGGAAAAACAACCAACAGATTAGGCGTTAACCTTTCTCCAATCCTTTGAAATGATGACCTTTCAGGCGCCGCTCGACACTAGAGTCGCCCATTGTGCTGGCTTCAGGACTCCCTGTCCAGAACACATCCTGTGCCTCTGATGGCGGCGCCTTATCTGGTCTCATACACGAGACATACACACGAGAGACACACGGAGACATTCACGGCACACTGCATACCGGCGCGGCGGCGCGGCCGTCCGACCGAGTTCAGTCGGCCGGCAGGTGCTGTCCGTCGTCTGTCTCCGGTCGTGACGACTCTTAGATTCACTCACTGCCTTCTGGAGGGCTGCTCGATTCACTCACTGACTTATGGAGGGCTCCTCGATTTAACTGCCTTATGAAGGGCTCCTTGATTCGCTCACTGCCTTATGGAGGGCTCCTCGATTTAGTCACTGCCTTATGGAGGGCTCCTCGATTTAGTCACTGCCTTATGAAGGGCTCCTTGATTCGCTCACTGCCTTATGGAGGGCTCCTCGATTTAGTCACTGCCTTATAGAGGGATCCTCGATTTAGTCACTACCTTACGGAGGGCTCCTCGATTTAATCACTGCCTTATGGAGGGCTCCTCGATTTAGCCACTGCCTTATGGAAGGCTCCTCGATTTAGTCACTGCCTTATGGAGGGCTCCTCGATTCACTCACTGCCTTATGGAGGGCTCCTCAATTCACTCGCTGCCTTATGGAAGGCTCCTAGGGTCACTGACACTGCCATAAGGAGGGCTCCTATAGGTCACTGTCTTGACTCAGTCTGACCGTCACCAAAGTTACCACTGCAGCGGCGTCACAAATACAGCTACACTTTTTATGCGTTCTGTGCGAAGTTAAAATAGCAGGTAGTTGAGCAAAAAAGCAGGCGATACATTTTCAGACATAAAGAATAGATAACAAATGTTGACAAAAAAGTTACCACCATTACGAACCTACAGGTATTGCATGCTACAGCCAAAAGTATAATGTTATTTACATTGGTTGTGAGCTTCAAATGTTTTTTCTCTCCCTGTTCTGACCACCTCTCAGCCTATGTACCATTTCCTTCTCGCTTCCCTAGCGTCGGGGTCGCGGGGCGACAGCGGCCCTATTTTGCATCATGTAGTCCGAGTATTTGACTGGATGGATTTCTGGGACCAGAATGGTATCCGGTGACGTTGTTCCTGTTCATCGGCACTATTTAGTGGCGAATGTTCAATGTGCTCAAAGTTGGAACACGGTCTGCCCAGCTCCTGATTTCATCCGACCTGTTAGTGGCTGCTGCCACCGACCGCAGGTCATCCCAGTCAGGAGCGAATACCGAGCGCCGAAGCGACTCGAACCCACCTTGCCAGGGTGTGCGAATTTCCAGTCAGACACTCTACCCACTGAGCTATGTCGGCGGACTATGTTGTCGCCATATATCGTCGATACCGATAAAAAACGTCGACATCGACGGCACCATCGGCGGTCCACAGTCGTCACAGCGCCGGCTGCCTCGCCGGGGCGGCGGTAACACTCTCCAGGGGAGAGTGGGGGGGGGGGGGGTCAGGAGGTGCTGCTGGAGAACAGTGACAGGCGCTAAGGCCCAGGGTAACTAGACACCTATGGCCTATGGCCTGGCTGAGGGGCCAGACCAGACGCACTGCACTGAGCTCCAGGACAGGTGGCACAGTAGCAGGACAGTAGTAGGCATAGTAGGAGGGATGGTCGCCAACAGATCCATCGCTTCATACCTTCCTACGGCACCTGAAACTACCGTTACTGAGAAACTGAGAAAGGCAGATTTAATTTAACAAATCATAGATAACAGTAGACCTGTTACTGTTACTGTCTACTGTTATCTATGAACAAATTTAAGATTTAATCACATTTAATAACATTTAAACTTTAACAGATTTAGCAGATTCAATTCGGGCAGATTTTTTTAGAAGAGGTGAATGATTAATACCCACTACCCATACAAGCGTTCCCGGGCCGAGTTTCTGACTTATTTATTGTTTTCGTTATTGATTAAGTACCGAATTCTCTTCTGATCAAACATCGGTGCCGAATTTCAAATCAATCTCGACAGCCCTCAGAAATAATAGACGTGAATTATTTAACACTAGTGCGAGTGTGATCCAGCGCGCAGCGCAAAACATGTTATTACACGCAATCCAAGTGCACGCCAGACCACGCTGAGGACTAGCACTGCAGCATCGGCTGGACGGATCGGATGACCGCCAGGCGCTGCTGAACTAGTTACAGCTGAAATTCCAATACAACAGCACGGATACAAAGTAAAATAAAGTCATCAGCAACTATTTAGACGTTGCAAATTTAGCTTTGTGTTAAGATTCGAGAAAAAAACAAACTCCGACACATGGTCATAGGGTCCCCGGGATCCAGCTCCAGAAGTTTCTCGGATAACAGATCATTTACATGTGGGTTGTAAGGGGATTTTACGGATGCTAGATTATATGTTTTTACCCACGAAATCTTTGGGGCGAAATTTAGATCCTAGGGAACCTGGCGACGTGGGATCACTGGGAACCGGATCATTATGTACTAGTAGTGTCAGTCGGTTACCAAAATGGCCTAAAAGTGTCCAAAAACGTCCTGTGTCCGTGTCCTCGTCCTATCCTGAGGATGTCCAGAGGACGCGGGCGGCAACGCATTTTTCGGTTGATAGGCAAACAGTTGTGCCAACCAAAATTTGTGTTACCGACAAAAGTGACCGATTTGGTAGTCCGTTGGTCAGGTTGATACATTTGTTGACACTTTTCGGTCATTTCGGTAAAAGATTGGCACTACCATCTTTGGCACAAAAATCTTTAGAACCCTGGAATCCTGGATCCCAAGCAACATTTCTATCGCTGATTTATTCGAATCCAGAAACATTTTTATTAACATTAACATTACATTTTTATTTTTGTTCCAGGATCTTATCCATGCCCCTTAGATAGATTAGACCAGTGCTTCTCAGGGTCAGTGGTACCTATGGTCAGTACCTATGGTCATGGTGGTACCTATGGTCAGTGGTACCTATGGTCAGTGGTCAGTGGTACCTATGGTCAGTGGTCAGTGGTCACCCCTCTTATGGCCAGAGTGGCTCGTTACACTCTCTCACAATACACAGATCGCAACTCTCGGCTTCAAGCTATGCGGTACAGCATAACTTCAGGCGCCGCTTATTACTAGCGCCATCTAGGGGCAGAAATATACGAAACTTGATATGTGGGCTCTTGCTCTTAGTTTAACGAAATTGTTTTTATCGCTTGACAGCAGGTAAGCCGTAACATAATGCTGAGCATCACTTAGCATATACATTAGTGTCGACACTCCTTCCAACCACATGGTGATGTAGTGAAACAGGAACTGAGATAGATTATGTGCAAAGTGTGCCATCGCCTAACGAGTTTGCTACAATTGCTCACTTGGTCACTCTCACTCAGCAACTATAATCCCCGTTCGAAGTCTCTATTGTCCCAGCTGGGGTGAAGACCCCTACTTGTAAACCACTGGAATAGATGATGATTCACTCGCAGTGAGGTTTATGTGCCCATATATGGTAAAACTGAGACACCCACTCGGGCGACCGGACCTGTCGTGACTGTGAAAACGAGACGGCGGTCTGCTGACGTGTGCCCCCTCTCCCCCTCCGGCTACAGCACGTCACGTGCCGCCACGGGCTGGGTCACCGGGTCAGGAGGACTGCATTCGATACCGCTGCCGCCACCGACACAATCAACAACAGAGGTACAATTTGACACCTGACTGGGCCGGACCGGGTGGACCCGACACGGCTGGGTCGGACCTGAGCCAGCATCCTGTCAACAATGGATGATCAGCATACCGACGG
This sequence comes from Semibalanus balanoides, assembly GCA_014673585.1. Taxonomy (NCBI): domain Eukaryota; kingdom Metazoa; phylum Arthropoda; class Thecostraca; order Balanomorpha; family Balanidae; genus Semibalanus; species Semibalanus balanoides. The sequence goes on along the minus strand of VOPJ01015697.1, from coordinate 270 downwards.
CATAGAGATACTGACGTAGGCACACATCCTGATGGGAAGTTTCCGAATGACATTTAACGAGCAATGATGGTCAAGGAGAACAATTGCAGAACTCAGTATGAATCCCACTCGAGCTGTCTTCCGCGCTCGGTTCATGGCGGAGCACCTTTAACGTACAGTTGTAGCAGTCCATGGGCGTTAACTAGTCGGTTGATTGATGGCTCGAATTTCTGGATGTTCACTGCTTCTAGTAAATGTAGCTTGCTTCAGTCAGATTCTTTTTTAAGTATT
>VOPJ01015690.1:0-13878 GCA_014673585.1 Semibalanus balanoides | reverse complement strand
CCGGTCTGTCCTGCAGGGCCGGGCTGTGGCAGCGGTGGCCGGCCGGCCGGTCTGTGGCTGCAGGGGCGCTGTCAGCCCGGAAGGGGCCGGCTGCACGTGGTGCGATCGGTCGCTCGGTCGGTGATGGGAGCCAGACGCTCTGCTCTCTGCAGAGCCGCGCCCCTCTCCCTCCCCCAGACGCCCTCTCGTCCCCTCGTCTGCCGACCGGTTTATTTACTGAGCCGGACGACACGCAGTGACGAAACGACCGGCCGGCGTGCAGGGCTGGACCCAGCCGCCCGCACCCCGGAACCACGGACCCCGGGCCCCAGACCCAGACCGGGACCCCTGTCCCCGGACTTCAGACCTCGGAGCCGCGTCCCCGCCCCGGACCGATCGGTTCTGTATCACCATAGGTCAGTGTTCCTCCGCTGTGACCCGCGTCCCAGGAGAGTACCTACGACTTTCGTCTGGCTGCTGAATGATCGGGTCGATCCGACCACAGAGCAGAGCCGCAAATACAGACGGTAGGGCACTCGGCTCAATTACGGCGTTGCAGTTTGTCACAGGTCAAACCAGGAGTTGGATGATTGCCCACAAGGTTCTTGATAGTTCTTTGTTTATGCTGACGTTGCAGTTTAGTTTGACTAAATTTAGCCTGATTTTGGTGTGGATATCAATTAACTTCAGCTGAAGTGAAACATTTTTGGATGTTCATGTAATGCGTAACTGAAAAGGACTAAGGACTCACATTACTTATTTTTGTCCAATCACAGACCACTATATATATATAGTGGTCTGTGGTCCAATGTAAAGAACAAAAATGTGTTCATTGTTGAAACTCCATGCGCTTTATGCCTAAAGGAAGTGGACTTGCTCATTTCTCACTGGTATACAATAATTCGTTATAAACACGGCAACACTCGCATGTTGCTCTGACCTTGTAACACCCGGTCCTGCATTGAGACGTAAATACAGACATACCGAGTATATACAGCGTTATAACGACTGATCTCAGCTGAAAAAAATCCACAAGCTTCATTGTGCGGCGTTAACTGAGTGCGGCGTTAACTGAGGGGATATAGTACGGTTAACATTAATTTCGCACTTTCTTGTAATTACTGAAAATTCCATTGCTTTAACCCTCGCCCTACGGGAGCTTTTCTCACCTTCGCCTTACGGGGTCCTAGAAAGACCCCCTCCCCCCAGTTAACTTCCAAACCAAGCAACATAGAGCAACGCGGTAAGAACCAGCATGTTGCCTGTCATGTGAGTAATCTAGCGGTACATATTTTTTAGGTTTCAGGTCAATTGAATGACCCAAAATCGACCACATTCAAAAACAGCGATTTTTCTCTATCCGTCATCATTATTAACCCTCGCCTTACCTCAGGGGAGGGGGCCCGACAGGCCTCCCTGAGGTTTTTCTTGAATAACGTTTTACACATAAGGAGCATCTTTCTGAATTTTTAAGTAGCAAAATTTTCAACAATATACGTATCCTGTGAAATTTTCATCAATATTGGTTGATTATTTTTGGAGATAATGACATTTTAATGACGTCATGTTCATAAAAACGTCAAATATTGGAAAAATAATAGTGAATAGTTTTCAGCAAATTAAAGCAAAAAATCATGAAAGACGTACCATTTCACTTTTTTCAAATGGCAATTTCAGATTATAAAGTTGTTTTTGGCTCCCAAAAAGTAAAAAAAAAAATGGGGGATTTTCACAGATAACTTAAAAACCGGAATATATGTGAGAGAACTGAGTTTGGAAAATACCCAAACCAAATTTCAAAGTAGGTAATATCTCTATTTTTGACTGAGTGATGGCTTCCTAAGTGTTAAATTATATTATTGGAAAATTGTAGTGATTTAAACAAATGAGTGGGTCAAAAACATTTTTGTTGTTGAAAATTTGATATTTTAATTTGAAGGACAATTTCATTTCATATCTTCTACGTTTTCTGTTTGCAATTCGCTGCAAAACTCTTTTTTACAATTTTTCATAACTTGTGACGTCATTTTTTTTAAATTTTCGACCAGATACCAACAAATAAATACTTTTTGTATTCAGGAGCAAAAGATGGTCTGGGAACATGCATTTTATTTACAATTAACACTTTCTAATTTTGAGGTTTTCTGACCGTTTTTCCGGACGTGATCGAGTCGAGGCTGCTAATGGTAATCACCCATAACAATTGCCATCTATGGTGACGACTTTCGTTCCTACGAGTTCATGTTCAGATAGCTAATTAAATAACCAACATTTTGAAGCTAATCAAATCATTTTATATTCATAACGGACAGAGCAAAACCGCTATTTTTGACGTGGTCGATTTTAGGTCATTCACTTGACCTGGAAGGTCACCCGTTGACCTGAAACCAAAAAATGATATACCATTATATTCCTCGCATGACGGGTCACATGCTGGTTTGTAGGGCGTTGCTATATCTTGCTTGGTTTGGGAGTTAACAGGGGGCCTGTCAGCCCCCCCCCCCCGTACGGCGAAGGTGATAAACGTGAGGCGAGGGTTAAAGCTATGAAAATGCAATAATTTGGTTAGCGTCAAGTTGTTGCTCATTAAATTAGCTATCTGACCATAGATAGATTTTGATGTCTGGGTTAGTGAATAACCTCTTAGGTCACGGAAGTTGTCACCATATATTAAAATTTATATGGGCGATTAGCATTAGCAGTCTCAACCCGAAAACGTTTACAATAGCGATAAGAAAACATCCAAATTAGAAGTTGATACCTACTTGTAAATAAAAAGAAATATGCCTGGACCAGTTTTGTCTCAGAAATACAAAAAGGTATTTATTTGTTTGTATCTGGTAAAACAAAAAGTCCAAAAAAGGGAATTTGTAAAATGACGTCATAAGTTTCTTATACTTTGCAAACCATCACTCATCGTCAAAATGAGAGATATTGTTTTGAAATTTTGCTCGAGTCTTGTTTATACTCTGTTCATCTTATATATTCAGTTTTTGAACATCTTTGGAATTTTTCATTTGAAATTATTTTAAAAAATGTTAGGGTCAAAAACCAAATTTTGGAAAATTTTAGATTTTAATTTGAAGGACATTGCCATGTCATGACTCTTACGTTTTATGTTTGCAATTTGCTGCAAAACTCTATTTTTGACGATTCTTCCAATATTTATCATTTTTCCACGTGCATGACGTGACTAAGACGTAATTATTCCCCAAACTTCTCGACCAATTAAAAAAAATGACAGCATGCGTATAATTGTCGTCAACTTAGCTACTAAATGTCAGCAAGATCGGCAGCATGGGTAAACAGTTATGCAAGAAAAACATCATGGGGGGTCCTGTTAGGAAGGGGTCCTAATAGGGCGAGGGTTAAGAGCTCACTGTGATTGTATTATCAATGTATGTATATGGCTGCGAGCTCTGTAATGCTGAAGGATAGAAACGAGCGTTTAGAGAATTGTGTGTGTCATATCATTTCCTTGTATAAAGAAACTGCTTCGGTTACCTCGCTAGGTAAGAAATCACGAATTGTGCCATGATGTGAAGATAACTGACCTATCACATGCTGGTTGCAAGCAGGCAGCTATGCTTTTGTATTTGGAAGCGGTTAAACTGTATCGAGAATCACATCGTTATATGTACACCAGACAGGTGCCTGGATCCAGCTGAGATCTGGATCTTTGTTTCCTGTGTCCCAGGATTCATATGGGACACCAGATCCAGGTACTCAATAAGGCAGAGGGATCCACAAAGATCCCAGATCCTGATATATTTGATGCCGAAGGATCCATCGGGATCCTAGATCCAACTTCGGGATCCAGACACGCTGGTAAATATCTTAATTCTTACTTGTGGTTAATTTTATCATTTTTGCAAATTAATTGCAATATGTATGTTTCCTTTAGGTAAAACTTACAAGGTTATTTGCAGGTACTAGTTATCTACAAAGTACATACTCCATGCGCAAAATAGGGACCATAAATATTTGTCACTCTCTGCATCTTGTGTTTCAAGCAGGGATTATCATGGGCTGGGTGCACCCATGGGTGCCCACTCAATTCTTTCGATTTGTCTGGGTTGGGTATGCATTTTTTGACTTCTCATGGGTACTGGGCGGGCATGGGTATGGCAATTTTAGAGCAATGTCGCTAAGCGTTCTTTTTTACTTGATAACCAGATGTTTAACCCGCGAGTTACTTGGGGGGGGCTATTTATAGCCCCCCCTCCCGTTATTCTGCAATATCTCCTAAACCAACATAGGTATCGTGACCAAACTTTCAGTATTGTCCCAGATCATTTGACACACTTATTGTTGATCGAGATGCCAAAAGATGTGGCTATGCTGTAGCGGTCGCGAGGGCGCGGCATGTGCGCTCTCGGGTAGCAGAGTTGTGATGATCTAGAGGGACGTTTAAATGTTCTGCGTTTTTTGTTGACAATAGGGTTTGGCGGAGAATTGCACTGACTACAAGAAAGTACAGTTTTAAAAGATAAACTCAATTGTATACACTAAACGAACAGGTATAAGTTGGGCTATCAGACTGCCTATCTCTGTTTTATATTTTTTTGAAATTCAAAATTTTGAGAAAATCTAAAGACATTTTTTTGAAAATTTTCAAAAAATTGCATTTTCAAAAAACGGAATATATGTAATTAAGGTTTTTTTAAAATCCCCCAATTGGAATAAAATGGTTGGTAAGAAAGTTTGAAGTCAATATCTCAAAAATGATTGCGTGACAGACTTTCAAAGACAAAGTTAGACACCTTTACTGTAATAACAGTAGAGCAAAAGTGCATTTCCGTTTTTTGCTTTTTGCTTCATTTGTATGAAAAAAATGTTTTAATGCAAGGCCGTAAAAGAAGGTAGAACCGTCCGGCGATTTTAGTGTTGCAGCTTTCGCTTAACATTAAGCGTGACGTCCACTGGTGCCTGCACTCCTCATCGCGCCTCACAATACCTGGCGCGACGATTAATATCCCTGCGGGCAACTGCAGCGGTTTACACGGTTTGCTGACGTAGCGGAATCCAGAGGGGAGGGTGGAGGGGGCAGGGGGCAATGGCCCTCCTTGGGCATTGAACTTGAGGGGGCACTCTGGCCGCCTAAGGGGGCCTCTGGCCGCCTAAGGGCCTCTGGCCGTCTGAGGGGGCACTCTGGCCGCCTGAGGGGGCCACTCTGGCCGCCTAGGGGGCACTCTGGCCGCCTGAGGGGGCACTCTGGCCGCCTGAGGGGGCACTCTCGTTCCTGACGGGGCAACTCTGGCCGCTGAGGGGCCCTCTCGTTGCCTGACGGGGACACTACGCCTGAGGGGGACGTCTAACGCTTGAGGGAGCACTCTGGCCGCCTTAGAGGGGCACTATCGCTGCGGAGGGGCACACTAACGCCTGAAGGGGACTCTGTCGCCTGAGGGGGCACACTAAACCACCTCGATGGGGCTGACCAAAACAGGGCCCTACAGAAAGGGGCCCTTTATCAAGAAATGCAAGCGACCGGGCCTTCGTCCTGATCACCAGGCCCTATGCCACGTTTTGCAGCACTGAGCCTGCCTCGATCAGGCCCCTTACCAAGGCCGCGGCCCTGCTAGGGTAGGCCAGAATACGGTTCTGTTGATGCAGGCCCCTCATAAACTTCGGTCCGGCTGGAAACCATTTGCCCCTGCGTGGCGCCAGGTTATGAATACGGTGGCCAGGGCTCCCTTCAAGTAGGCCAGAGCGCCGCCTCAGACGGCCAGAGCGCTCCTTTAGGCGGCAGAGCGCCCCCTTAAGTGGCTGAGCGCCCCCTCTGGCAGCCAGAGCACCACCTCTGGCAGCCAGAGCACCACCTCTGGCGGCCAGAGCGCGCCCTCTGACTGCCAGAGCACCCAGTCTGGTGGCCAGCCACCAGAACCCCCTCTCTCTGACGGCCAGAGCGACCCTTTTGGCGGCCAGAGCCCCCTTTGTGGACACGGCTCAAGAGCCTGGCCCTCCTCTAACAGAGGCCTCATCAATGGCCTGACCACGCCTCCTCGCTTATCGGGCGTCCAGAGCGCAGCAGCAGCCCTACTAACGCAACGCGTCTCAGGTATGTGTGTATGGCTGCCGCTCTAACCCTCTCATTCGCGCCGCCATTGCCCCCATCTCAGGCAAATAAAAAAGAAACAAAAAAGAAACACCGGCTATTGAGAAAGCTCTTCAGCATGGAGCACATGGAGACTAGAGGTGTCCGGCTTTTTCAAAAGGCTGTGGCTCCACCGACCAGCCGTTTGTAATTGTTATCTTTTTATATGTATGAAAATTCTGCTTTCCCGCCAGCTACCTACTTCATCCAAATGGATTCGTTTGTGCTCCCCTACTACCCACGTGGTAAAGCACTACCCGATATTACTTTGCAAGTGCAACTGGTAACCCCTACCCACATTCTGTGGGTAAGTAAGTTAGAAAAGTGGCACCTCTAATGGCGAGAGCCAAATCAGGATGCGAGGACCATTCACGTCACAGCCCTGTACTGAGCGATTCGGAAGTTGACCAATGCAAAAGCAACGGACGGTAGCCCCCTGGTTTTAATGCCATTTTTCGCGTTCTAATCGACAAACGAACCCATAAACATGTGTTACAACTCCTAATCGCCCTAATCTTCAGTTTGACCTCGTGACCTCGGATGACCTTGACCTGACCCAAGGTCAAAATTAGCTAAAATGGTAATTAAAAGTGTCAGATGCACGAATCATATCGATTTACCAACTTATTATGCGTTAAATAACGCATTTTTGCGCGACAATGCCGACCAACGGACTTCGATGGCACGGTCAAACATTTTGTATTTGACGTGACCTGTGACGTCATCGGTGACTCTCAGGATAACAAAATTAGGTTTCCTTCGACAAATTTGATAGGGCTATCGATTGCCGTTCGAATTTTTAAGATCGGTCCAGTAGTTTCGGAGATCATAGGGGGGCTATAAATAGCCCCCACCCACCACCAGTAACTCGCGTTACAGAATATACCCCAGTATCACGCGCGGGTTTAACCAAGTAAATATGTTTTTTAATGGAAAAGGACACTTAAAGGGAGTGTGCCTACTCTTTTGACATGTCCAATTAATATTTTTTTATTACGGTGTGAGCTATTGCTTTGATTATTGGTTACGATAAAAATTCACGTCTGGAAGGCCCTTAAAGTGTAATTTTTACTTCATATTTACTGTTTGCATTTGTTTTGTTTCAAAACTCAAAAACGATCGTCACTATAAACAGAGTAGCGAAGATAATGGCGCATATATGGTTACCTATAATGGCGCACTGGCCAGAGCTAACAATATATGCTAGCGTTGTAATTTAAGAGCAATGCTTCTAGTGGCGAAAGCTCTCTGGCGGCACTATTGATAATTTAATCTACTGCAGTTGTGATTGGCGACTTTGGAATATCTCACAACTAAAGTGATTCTGGGGAAAGAAGTACAATGGCTAAATTCAGAAAAATTGTTCTACAGACTCGTGTCAACAACTCCGATATGCCAATGTGAGTAGACACACTCCCTTTAAAACAATAGACTTTGGCAATTAATATGACAACAATAAATCATGGTAAGTAAATAGGACAGTAAGATTTTTTTAAATCATGTCTGATCCTAAGTTCTGATCCAATGTGATATGTTTTGACCGCAAAGTGTTCGATATGTCCAAATCCACCACAGCAACCACAGGTGCCTGATATTATTCTCGTTAATAGTATGAAAGTCAACATGCTAGGATAATGGTTGCAAATTTTGTGAAAATAATTATCTGCTTTATCTGAATGGGCATGGGTATCAATATTATGAATTTCAATGGGTCTGGTCTGGGTCTGGGCTTGATGTTAATGGGCTTCGGCTGGGCTGGGCTTGTGGTTTGGGCACTCATGATAGTCTCTGGTTTCAAGATCTGAAGCTTGTTTAAATTGGAGATCCTCTAGGAGATCTCAGATCCTGAAGCATTTTACGCCTAGGGATCCAGGAGCATCCTAGATCTTCACACATTTTACGCAAAGGGATCCGCTTGGATCCACGATCTTCATGCATTTAATTATAAGGGATCCACTGGGATACCAGATCCCACTTCTGGATCCAGGCACAAGTCTGGTGTACACTCAATGCCAATGGGGTAATGGACTCCTTGCTGCCAATCATTATCAGCTAAGACAGCAACAGGAGTATGGTATTATGGTACTAGCATCAACAGGAATAGCTGCCATGCAGAATATGTTTAGAGCTTTTCTCAATCGCATAGTTGCTGAAAGACAGATCAGTGACCGTGTGATCAATGATAACTGAATGATAGTTATAATCATATGTATTATGTATAGTCTTATGTACCACTCAATGTGTGTGCGAAATAAATGTTATTATTATTTTCATTCGCGAGTTATATGCATTCCTTCACCATCTCTGTCTAAGTGGCAAAATGTGACAGATTCAGACATGTGCATGTATCTGAAAGAAGGATCTTTGATTCCAGAGGATCTCTCGACAAAACGCAGTGTTAGATTTATGATCCCACTGGAATTGGATCCCACGACGAAATACAACAGTATATCTTGGATCCCTGTGGATCCCTCGATTAAATTTGGTAATCCCATAATGATTAATGAACATTGAAAATGGATCTGATCCTAACGGATATCGGATCCGACAAGATCCGGCTTATAAATTATACCATAATTTTAGTATTTGACAAAATCTTACTAAAGGCATACCTCCATGCTAGTTCCAGTTTTAACTAATTGAGAAGTACTGACAATTGCTTAAAATATGGGTTCAGAAAATACATATCTGTATAAAGGCGGGACTGGGATCACGGTGGATCTCAGTGCAAAATGGTACCTGCTATCTCGGATCCCGGCGGATCTGTCGACCAATGTTGAAGAGGGATCATATGATCCCAGTGGATCTATCGACAAATTGTGAAGGTGGATCTATGATCTCAGTGGATCTGGGATCCAGATTCCCGAGATAAGATCCTGGGATCCGTTTTCGGGATCCGAGCACATGTCCTAGATTCAGATGTAATGATGTTTGCTGTTTGATCTTTTATCGTTACATTTGAATCACTGTCTTATTTAACCTTATTAAATATACATTTACGTCGTGACAAAGAACGGGAAGTTTTACAAATTTGGGAAACGATACTGCGAATTGCGATTACCATCTCCAATATCACTATGCTGATTTCAGTTATTTGTCAAATCCAAGTCTTGAATACCTGACTCAGGGCTGCGGAGTCCGGCAGTCGAGTCGGAGTCGGAGTCGGAGTCGGTCGAGTCGGGTCGGACGTCGGTTTGTTTTGGCCGGAGTCCGGAGTCGGAGTGGTAGTCGGTAAGACTTTGACCGACTCCCGATCCGGCTGGCAAGTGTTGTACGTATGGGCATCGTACTTTCAGAAGTATTTTTAATGGATCACCAATGGCGATGACAACATAATTTTGAAGTCTTGGAATTTTTCACTTAGTTTATTTTCCCATACCATGAATTTTACTAATATTGTGTGTATTCAGTATTACCATGGACGTAATAGAGACAACTCCTATACTCAGGGAATGTCTTCAGTTGCCAGGTCAAAATGTCACTCAAAGGATCTTTGCTGACGATCATAAATAATCGGTAGAGATATATTGGTAAAACCAATCCGGGCTTACAGCACTTTTTAAGCTTGTAAGCGAGTTAAGTGGCTTGCCCTCTCTTATTGTCTAAGATAAATATTAACCTTTTCCCACAAAAATGGAGTTACTTAATGAAGTCGACAAACAGAACGTACGACAGCTATGTTGTACAGTTAAGTAAGCGTTGCTTGCAGGGACAATACTCACCATTTTCCACAAAAATGGAATTATAACTTGAAACATCGACAAACAGAGACCAAAAATATCCTTTAAAACCGTCACATTTTGCCATATAAACTTCCCTTTTCGACAAGATATCTGCAATTCAAAGTTAATAAGCGTTCCCAACTCTTAACACGACCGGTACTTTTGCGAGGTGCTTTCAAGTATTTTGGTCTTATAAACTACGGCGGGGCATTTCCTTTTTTATTAAATTAATTGAAGATGTTATTTGTTCTCCTACTGTTGTGATATATATGTCCGTAGATCCTCTATCCTATATATAACCATTTGAACGAACAGGTAACCAAATTAGCCAGTTAACGATGCGCTTTTATGGCGGTCTTTTTTAGTGGTTGCGGCCCTCAATTTTATAAAAATTATTAATTTATTTTGAACATTATAAATTTTGATAGTTGTGTTTCTGGTTGTATATAACACCAAGCTTTATGAAATCATAAAATAATAGTCATTTCCCCCAACAAAATAACAAACAATAAAACAACGGGAGTCGGGAAATTACATCAGAAGCCATCGATGCATGGACAACGACCAAACTTGATCTTAATTGAGTGTCGGGGATTTGTTTCCCGGCATGTGTCCAGCGCTTGAATAATTTGGAAAACATCGGCGCCAGATACGGCGCCTTCAACATAGTGAATGAAGAAAAAAGTAAACACTGGTCATAGAGTTCTTCAAATACAAACGCTATATGTGCAATATCAGAAGTGTAGGAACGTGGCACAACAAGTGACGGGGGCCTAGCAAAACTTCAACTCCTCGTCTTGAGGGAACTGATCCCCTTTCACGGGAAATTTCTATTGCAGTTTTGAGCTCCTTTCGGTCTCGGGATCTGTTGCGGCCTTTTTTAATTTTTGATAACGAAGTAAAATTGGTTTGATTTTTTAGCACAGTGACATAAATTTTCCAAAAAGTGAGGGGATTGTCCCGCGGCCCCGCGTTTCCTAACGCCTTTACTTTGGTTTTCTAATTTTGTAAAAAAATACACCTATAGTAAGGAAATAATTTATTTATTTATTTAACTCAAATTAAATCATTGTTATGGCACAACGGAAGCCTGAGAAATTGTTGGCTAAAACAAAAGGCTATAATTCCCTTTAAAGCGTTCCATCACTTTTACCGACCGGTAACTTTGGCAGTACCTACTTTCGCGTCCTCATCAAACTGCGGATTTTCCCCGTATTGCTACTACGTCAATAGATTTCGAAAATATACTTTTGTGTTCTGCTTGTTCTCGAATTATATGCCCGTCGATTCTTCTTACAGAAGCATGCATTAAACAATCCCATGAACTTCAAATTTCATGCTCATGTTGCATACATCGTTATCGTCATTTTTTTTTCCGCAATATAAAAAATGGTGTGCAAGACATCAATAAAAATGCTATTACTCCCAAAATAACTTACTTATTTGTTTTCTGAGAAGGTGATGAATTTTAATAGACCATTGCGTATATACGATTTGGGGACGATATCTCACAACCGAGTTCCAACAGATATAAGCAAATTTTGAATGGCGTTAGATTCGGCTATCCAGCGGGGCCTGGGTTGAAGGTCGGAGTCGATCTCGGAGTCGGATTCGGAGTCGGAGTCGGAGTCACCTGACAACCGACCGACTCCGCAGCCCTGCCTGACTCAAATACGGAGCTGCTTATTCCAGGACTGTCGCCAGAGCACTGCTTAACATACATGCATTTGACTCGTATCTGGGCGGCATGTGACCTTCGCTGTCGGTCCGCCCTAAAACCCCAATCATCATCATGACTCGTACCTGAATGTCTCCTCATACCGCGAATGTAAATGCCGCAGCATTGACTGCAGACTCGGCTGCCGTGAAGAAGTACTCGCACGGATGTTTGCGCATTTCAATGCCGGCCGGCTTCGTCCCCGGTATCCTGCCATCGCGAGTCAATCGCTAGTCTCATCTCTCTACCAGCTCTCTGCAGAGCCACCCTGCCATAGCCGTGTCACCACCTGTCAGTTGTCCATATGCTAATGTACTGTGCCTATTGCTTATGCAGAGGCTTCATGTAGGGCAAACATAATGTTTTGATTCTTTGTTGCAGTTGCTGTGTGTGAAACCTCCTTGAAAACAATGCCCGCTCTGCATGACACGGGTATAAATTTGAAATGTGAGGGTACCTGCATTCAATACCGAAATATGTGTCGTGTGTCACCACCAGCCAGTAGCTACATCGACACGAAAATCCCTAGTTAAAATTATTACGAGCGAGCGCAAAGCGCGAGCGAGTCCTCACTGAATAGGACGGGATTTTTATTGCATATAAGCAGCCGACCCGGCCCGGTCCGGCCCGACCGTAACGCTTTTCAGAAGCCTATATCTTTGTAATCCCACATCTGATTGACAAACAGTCTCCACCATCTGATAGCCCCATTCAATCAATTATGTTATTGACTTGAGTTTGCCCCCAAAGGGTGCAAACTTCACCCGCAGGGATAAAACTAAAAATCGGCCGCTCGGCACAGTCCTCGCCGCCCGGTTAGCAGTGTTAGTTCCCTCACGCGCCGCTATGCTGCGCTAGTGTGGTCGCCAAATAGTAGCTGTCCAAAGTGTCCATAAGAATGTGATAAGCACTGCCAGCCACTAGTTATGTATGGCACCTCCATTTCCGCGGATGCGCTGACCGATTAAGCTGAAATCAGGTGTGTGGTTTGAGACCAAGGTTCATATAAACAAGGTTGCGGATTTAACCACGTGATCAAAATGGGAACCAAAAGTAGGGGATCTAAACCAAAAAAGTACATCTCGGGGCAAGAAGCACACTTCTACACACTACATGCCAGTAACTGAAATTAATTATATTTTTGGATAAATTTACCATATTAGTCTAAGAAAATATGCTAACAAATTTATCGCATTTAGACAAAGTCAAACAGCATGTCATATTAAAAATATATGTTGCATTCTTGAAGTATTATGTAGGTATTGATGTCTGGATATTCTTCTTTGAATGGGGCCTCAACGCATGTAAACTGAATATTCTTCTTTTAGTTGGGCCTCCACGCATGGAAACTATCATCGCTGATATAAGTATGTCACATTTCTGGCAAAATCGACCTTCTTAACGAGGTATTTAACTACTTAACAGGGGCGTCGACGCCTAACAGACCCTTCAGACTAGTCAGACCACTTATTTGGACGTCCCAGAGTCACTCCCAATGTGCCGCCCCGCCTAGGTGCCGCCCTCGACGAGGCACCGACCCATACCCAGGTGCCGCCAATGACCAGACGCCACCCAAGTCAGGTGCCGTCCCTCAAAAGATGCCGTCCCTTTTGCCAGGTGTCGCCCCTTCAATCAGAGGTCGCCCCTTCAGCCAGGGGTCGCCCCCTCAGAAAGATGCCGCCCATCAGCCAGGTGTTGCCCCCTAAAAAATATGCCGCCCCTCAACCGAATGCCGCCCCTTCAACCAGGTGCCGCCCCGTCAGCCGGGTGCCGCCCCTCAGAAGATGCTGCCCCTTCAGCCGGGTGCCGCCACTTCAGCCAGGTGCCGCCCCTTCAGCCAGGTGCCACCCTTTCATCCAAGTGCCGCCCTCCAGAAAGACGCCGCCCTTCAGCCAGGTCCTGCCCCTAAAAAAAACCGCCCCCTCAATCGGGGGCCACCCCTTCAGCCAGGTGCAGCCCCCTTAGAACGATGCCGCCCTTCAGCCAGGTTTTGCCCCTAAAAATTTGCCGCCCCCTCAACCGGGTGCCGCCTCTTCAGCCAGGTGCCACCCCTCAGAAGATGCTGCCCCTTCAGCCGGGTGCCGCCACTTCAGCCATGTGCCGCCCCTTCAAAAAGGTGTCGCCCCTTCAGAAGGATGCTGCCCCTTCAGACAGTGCCGCCCCTTCAGCCAGGTGCCACCCCTCAGCTAGGTGGGTGCCTCCTCTTCAGCAAGGTGCCTCCCCTTCAGCCAGGTGCCGCCGCTTCAGCCAGGTGCTGTCCTAGGGTGACAATCAGTGGCGGCGCCACCATAGGGGCATGGGTGGCAGACTGCCACCCCTGCCGTGACACAGGGGTGGCATTGCCACCCCTAAGATTTAGGCCACCT
>VOPJ01015686.1:0-13874 GCA_014673585.1 Semibalanus balanoides | reverse complement strand
TTCGAGCAAATTGTGTAGCAATTTGTTGGATAGAAATAATAATGCTTAAACATGCGACAAAAAGTGAATTATTTAAGATTAAGCTGACCGAAAAGTGTCAAAAATATTTGAAGCCTGACCGACCGATGACCAAATTGGTCACAATTTTGGGGGTAACCAAAACTTTGGTAAGCGATTGACACCACTAAACCGCGCCCCACTGGGCCTCTGCATTTCCTTCCCCCAACTGGGGGGGGGGGGTGTTTAAACACACACACACACCCCCTCCCCTCTAACTCGGCTCCTACGGCACGTAGACCAAAACAAAAAACACTGTTTGAACCGTTATCACAAATAATTTCGAAACTATTTCAGACTTTTTTTCGCTCATGTCAAAACTCAGGTCACCAGAGGTCATCAAAGGTCAAATTTTCCAATTTTAGGACATCGCTCCAGAAACCCCCAAATATGTAGGAAACTAAGCTATCTAAATTGAAAATTGCAATAGCATGTATGTCCTCAAAAATGACCTCAGGTCAATTAGTTTAAGCTGTTAGGTATTTTAGTCCAAAATGCTAATTGGCAAAAAACATTTTCGCGAATAACTTCTTACCTAACAAATGATGATATGATGATGATTGATGATGATTTCGGGCCTTAAGGCGCTCAACTCAATGCTTATGTGGCGCCCATTACCTAACCAAGATAACGCCAATACTGCTTTACGCACATCGTGTTTGTCTCGCAAGGCGCTTCTGCAGCATATGTCAAACATTTTCGATCATGTTAGGTCAACTTGACAAACAAACATTACCTCAGGTCCCAAGGTAAGTGCGCCTGACCCAAGTAGTCATGTTGCATATCAGGAAAGATGTCTTGCACGAGGCGCAACACATTTGGTTGAAAGTTACACTTCTCTCATCTTCATTATGTTTGAGTTTATTCGACTTAAAAAGGTCGTTGGTGACCTCGGATTGACCTTTCGGTATGACCTCAGATGACCCCGTTAAGGGTCCCTGAGCAAACCTGCACTTGGATCACTACATAAATATCCTACTATTAAACAATTTGTCCAGAAGAGGAAATGGACTGATATTGTCGAAAAGAAGGCATTGAATATTTCTCCATTGACTACTAATCGAGAGAGTCGACAACAATTGACCCGACCTCAGGTCACCGATATAAAAAATCCGAGACACACATTTTGTAGATGCTGATGACTTGATGTAATCCCAAAAGTTTGATATCGATCCGTTAGAAACTGTGGACCTGTGGTCATGGCACGCCCGCAAGCTGTTTTGTAGGTGGGGTCACCTGACCTGACCTGGTGACCTGACATAACCCGATACGAAACTTTTTTTTTGCAAAATGTGAGGAAAGGATCAATGATTAGTTATGCCAAATTTGGCGGCGCTACGCGCCGCTGTTTTTTCGTTATCTTGAAAATCAGGAGGGGGTGTTTAAACAGCCCCCCCAGTGGGGCGCGGGCTAATCTGTACCAAATGTAACAAACTGGTAATAGCGGAAATGGTTTGAAACCTAAATAGACGTAGGCAGATGGCGATAATAAATTTCAAAAAATCCTGATCTTATCAGACCTTGTAAATTTGAGTGAGCATCTACCGACACGGCTTATCTCACGACGGACATAAGCAGCTTGCTTCTAACGCAATCCCCTTTCTATCTAAACGTTGCGCCATGGCGGCTTGCGACGTTCCCGGGATGTATATAATTTAAAACAATTACCAGGGGATGGCGTAAAACATTACTCTCTGACATATGGTCCGTCGCTTCCCCACCATGCGGCCAAACCTGTCCAGCCTCCGATGGGACGTATTGCTGACTCGCAGCCGCCTGTATCGCGGACGTTTACGTTTTGTCGGGTTACACAATGCACATCCATCGGCGGGTGTCGACGTCAGCAATATCAGTCACGGACTCTGATGCGTGTCTTCAGCCGACGAACGTCATCCACGAAATAGCAGCGACCATTGCGTTACTTATTCTCGTTACTGCGATAAGTTTATTTCGTAATGCGGGTGGAGGAACCATTGGACCTAGGGCTCACCCAGATATGCTCCAGTGCGCCCCTGTAGCTCAGCGGGAGAGCGCTGGACTTGATCTATCCCGGTAACGGTAGCCCCCGGGTTCGAGTCGCTTCGGGCTCGCTATTTGCTCCCGACTGGGATGGCCTGGGTCCGGTGGCAGCGGTCGCACTAAAATGAATGTCAGGTGACGTCAGTGAGCGGGACGGACCGTATCTAGGTATGCCGGGGACTAAGACACGTACAACTTTCGTCTTTTAAATTCTGCCGGTCTACAGGAATTGTGCGATCAGGCGGTGACGTCGGGCCTGCGCAACAAGCTCTGCTCAGCGTGGGTTCTGACCTCGGAAACACATCCATACTAACATTCGAACTAAATTTATAACAAAATAATGAAAAATGTTCCGGCAAATGCGATCAGCGATCAGTGTTGTTGCCATCAGTGTTAGTGAAACACCACTTCATGGATATCCCTATCAACGAAGAGAAAACAAATATAAAATTAGTCTGCTTATTCTCAACCTTGTTCCGAACAAAAACTGCTCTGAATTTGACTCGGGCCGCCCGGTCGACTATTTTCTGAGTGGCGAGCGATAGTATCCAGCCATGCAGACGTGTGTTAAGTTTCTGCCACATGGCGACTCCCCGGTCAGTCTGCCCGAAACGTCACCACCCACTCTCGCCATTGCGCTCCACACATCTGTCGTCCCGTCAGTCACCATCGCATGCCTCTCGCGTCAGCTCACTCCTCAGTCCTCACCAACGCCAAACGAGAGCGACACATCGTTTGTTTATATTGATTGACCACCGAATTACGCCGTCAACACACAGCATCCACCGACCCTCTTGATCTTCTCCTCGGCCAGCCGGGAGAAGAACTTGGCCTTGACGATGACGGGCTGCTTGGGCAGGAGGCCCTTGCCCAGCACCTTGTAGTAGCCGGCCTTGACGACGTCAATGACGGGCGCCTTCTCCAGGTTCTTGGCGAAGTGCTCGCGCGTGTCCTCCGTGACCAGGGACCACACCTTGTCCAGGTTGATGGCCGGCCGGAACTTGCGGTTCTTGTGCACGTGGAAGTCGCGCATACCGACCTGGGGAACACAGAAGAGGAAGTAAGTAAGAGCAGAGATGTGGCTCTCAGCAGTCCAGAGAATTGGGGGAGAGTAGCAAGTAATTTGGCTTTGTGACTTTCAGTCTAGTCGTATGGAGCCGATATACATAGAATAGACAGAAATGAAATTTGACAAACGATTGCCGACATTACCAACCAACACGCGTACTGGAGGGGCACTCGTACCCAATTTTGTGTGTGCGAATACCTCGTTGATTTTACCCGTCGATGTGTATAATTTTTGGTGCAACTGCCTCAAGATGAACCGCACATCATCAACAATACAAATCGTCTGAAAACTTAGTCCTTGACGAATACATACAAAAATCACCAAAATAACTGCGTTCTGCCATCGTAATACAGTCCCATGAGCCCGTTTCGCTTGCTCCCGAATGCATTGTGCACTTCTCGGTGCCTCTAGTTTCCCACTTATGTGACGGTACATTATATTCAACTGCGCGGGAGCAGCATTGTTTAATGCATCTCTGACCGACTGCAACATTGTCAAGAAAGGAGAATGACATGGTTTTCTGAAGAAAAAAAAAACTGCAAGGCAGACAAAATTTTGTAAACTAGAGGCAGAAAGAAGTGCACTCCGGAACAAACCAAACCGGCTCAAGGGACCGTATACAATGGCAGAGCGTATAAGAACGGAGCGAGTAGAAATATATAGTATATAGTCACTGAAACCATGAACCGAAGTGATTGAGAAAACACACTAATTTTGTTTCTTAAGGAATAGTGGCGTTCTCCGGGCCGATGTTGTGAAAATCAGCGGCTAAGACGTAAATCAGCCTTTGCCATCCAGGGCCTTCCGAATTCTGAGATTTAGGTAATTGTTATTGGAACAGTAACCGGTAAACAGCTTCAGGTATCGATTTATAAATTGCACAGGCAAAATATACGCCCCATGAACTGCCCCATACCCGTATCTAATGGTTTCATTACATGCTGAAAAACTGCAACTCTTGTGTTATTTCACGCTGGTTCGCTGCCCGCCACGTGGTGTTAGCGGCTGTGTACAAAAGAGTGCGGCCTTTGGAGACTGCAATGCCGGGAGTTGACTAGACGTTTAAAAGATTGAGCGCGCAACCATTTAACTATTTTGAATAATTTTTGAACTGTCATCTTGAAAAGGTGAGCTTCGGCAGGTCAACAGGGGGGGGTGTGTGTGTGTGTGTGTGTGTGTGTGTGTGGTAGAAGTTAAAAAACATCATTCCCGTTTTGTCCTCCCGTAGTGTTTACCAGCCATGTGCATGGATCCCGGGATCCAGCTGAGATCCGGTACTGTCACGAGGATCCACGTGGGGCACTATATCCGGGTACACAATAGGGTGATGGATTCACGAAGATTCCAGATCCTGATCTATAAAATGCAAAGCAATTCACTGGGATCCAAGACAACTTTGGGATCCAGGGACGCTGGCAAGTATCTACTTCTGGCTAATATTATAGTATGGGAGAATTAATTAAAATTTATGTTTGCTCATAGGTACCAGGCAATTTGCAGGTACTAATTATCTACATAGTACATACTACATATCCAAAATAGACCCATAGTGATCCCAGATCCTAAGGGATTTTACGCCAAGGGATCCAGGAGAATCACAGATCTTCATGCATGTTATGCTGTGGGATCCACTGGGATCCTACAGATCGTAGATCATAGGTTGTAGATCCAACCTAGGGATACAGGAATAAGTCTGATATATACATGCAATCACTGTGTTCCACAACAATGTCAAGTCAAGGTTCACATAACAGAAATTGAGCATGACTGCAGTGTCCTAGGATTGCTTTAAAGCCAGGGTGCAGAGTGGAAAATTCAGACTGAAAATCAGGAAAGAGTGAAAATTTATACTTAAAAAGTGCCTTTTTCAAAAATTTACCCATTTTGCTATTAGACAAAACTTGATCAATTTTCTGGCTTTTTACATATGAAAATAAATGAGTGAAAAAATAATATCAAAAGTGAAAAAAGAGTGGAAAATAGACCTTCAAAATGGGCAAAAGGAGTGGAATATTATACCTTGTAGGGTGTCGCCTTACACCCAAAATTTCCAATCCTATGACACGGAGCATGAGTGATATGATTTGACCTGAACACGAAATTATCACATAACAGAACTACCCACAGAACCTCTCTACCATACAATTTTCGTTTTTCTCAACATTATGGGGGCAGAATCTGCCCACCTCAATATGCGTGATATAAGACACTCAAAAGCAATGTGTGCCAAAATGTGTTAATTTGGATGGTAAATGACACCCAACTGCGAGTAATTTCCCACTCCCCTTCTCCAATTTAGGAGTGAAATTTCCACTCTCAAATTATAATTTGTGATATTTATTCTGACAAATATTGACAAAAATAAATGATTTTGATGAAAACTGCTGCTTTACATAATTCAAAACAGTTATCAATATCATACCATTTTCTGCATAATTTTTTGCTCCAGTCTTTTTTTAGCTCAAATTTTCTACTCAGACACCCAAACCAAAATTAAATATTGGGACCCTGCCAAGGATATGTTAAATGAGACTGTTTTGATGCTTAATTAAAATAAAAAACTTTGATGTTTCGTAATGACTGAGGTGGTAAGCTACATACAAAAACCTGGAACCATGCATGGGCTAACTTTGATACATTCCAATTCACAATTTTAACCAGCAAATACTAATGTTATGTCCTATAACCTTAACAATCATATAAGATCACTAACACAGTACTCAACATACCACAGTACTTAATTATCAAATTAACACACTAACCACCATCAAATTGTGATTCATGTGCATCATGAAAACAAAACATTGGTACATGAGCACATCTCCTGCTTCGCTCACCTTTCCAAAGTAACCAGGATGGTACTTGTCAAAGTTGATGCGGTGATGGTGCTGGCCACCAGCGTTTCCGCGACCTCCGGGATGCTTCCTGTGCTTGCCTGTAGACAATCAGATTGTTATGTAACCTCTGGTGCAGCAAAGTGTTGCTTTTATATTTTTGACATGCTTCATTGCATCATTAAACAGAATGTTGTGTATGTGAGGCAACATCTGTCCTTAACAGGGATATATATGCACCTTGGAGAAAAGTATGTAGAATGATGGACGAAAGAATGCCTGATCAACGTCCTGAGCATTCATTTTGCGACAAAAAAAGTCAGTAATTGTTGTTAATTGAACAATAGTAATATGGTTTACATCGTGGACGTCACCAATCCAATCTTCGCCGTCACCAAAGCGAGTATGTGTCGTCACAAAGGAGCACATACGAACGCAAACTGTTGCGCCCGCCCGTGACAGCTGCTGGCCGGCACCGCACATTGGTGCACCGGTAAGGCGTGAACCGCGACTGGCTGGTCGACGGGCTCGCCGGCTTCGGGTAGGGACGCTGGGGCACGCATACGTGAACCACTAGTGTAGCGGAGCGCGCTGACCGACCGTGGCTGGCGGTCGGCGGGCGGACGCAGGTAAATACTGAAAATACTGGGCGACGGTTACAAAAAGTCGAAGTGGGTGGCAATCACAGTGAAGTAACTACTGAGAACTGAAGTTAATGCGAACGCGTCACGGGATTTGGTGACTTGAAATGACCACATATGACCAACGGTTTTTTTGCACGTAAACTCAGCACTAGTGTCGCTTTGAGGGAAAAATTTGGATTTGGGTTTTCTCAGCCACATCCCGTAAATTGGCTAATCTCAGTTAAAAACGTATGTTACAAGGGCTATATCCCTTTAACTGCAGAATAATCACCAGGACCATCATTCACCTACTAAATTTCTAGCCCAACCAAGATACATGAAAAGCTGCTTATTCGATAAATGTAGTTCCTTCAAGTTTGAAAGCTGCCGCTGACAAACAATGGTTGTCACTCGCAGACGATGCGAGCATGGTGGATCCAAGGCAATCCACTGATAATCCAGAATGTGTCCACTTCCCAGATCATATGGGAAAACCAAGTCCAGGGTACAGAATAACAGAGGGACAGTGTATAAAATTGCTTTTTGGTTGGGTGTCGCAGATGAAAGATTCTTTCAAAAGATGAGAAAGATCCCATGGTGAAAAAAAAACTTTTTTTGAGGAGGGCTAAGAATTATAACTGCACAATTTTCTCTGTGCAATGTGCCATGTCTGTAGGTTAAATTCATTGGCACCTGTTCTTTGACACAATACCAAATAATTTTGGATTTCAGAAGATTCTGTCCAGTTTCTACAGCTCAAAGCCGACTAGTCAGTAGTCCCTGGAATGATCCTGATCCTTTTACCTCCAACTCAGCTGTTCCTGAGGCCTGCTGTGGATCCTGGTCCTGTCCTGTGCATGTCTCACCAGGTGTCAACGTCTCAACAGCAACCTGCTACTTAGGATAGATTAAACTTACAAATGGGTCATGTTGGTATGCCATGTTAAATTATTTGTTTGTTTGTTTATGACAAGGCGGAAGGTCCAATCTGGCATTACAACTTGACAAGATAGATTTTTTTTATTTATTCACAGCACGTGTGAATTGATGTTGCTATCCGTGGATTGGATGCATTATGCAAGGAAATAAATTAGTACAACACATATATTTTTTAGCTGGGATGTGGAGAAAAAGGATACATAGATCCAGATCTCAGCTGGATCCCAGACATCCGACAGCATTGTCCTGGTGCATAAAACCCAATGAACCCAATGGATTCAGATAAAGAGCAGATAATAATGTTTTATTGACCTTTTGTGATTTTTAGAAGTAAACTCTCAAATACCCAGAGACAGACTTATACTTTTGATGGGGCGCGAAGGCACCCGTCAAAAGTGGCATGTGTCGGGGCAGCCTGGACCCCCTCCCGCCCTCCTGGGGCAATACCCCTGCCGTATGAGTAAACTGTCATAATTTTAACATGGTATGGTAAAAATCGATATCCAATTCATCCCAAATTATGGACATTTCAATGCTATCAGGGAGCAGACGAGCGCTGAGCTGGTCTGATGCCTACCTAGTTCAATTTAACTTTCTGACAGCGATAGAAAGTCAAACAATAGGAGTTGAAGTCGTCATGATTAGTTGATTTAGACTGCACTAACGCGATTTATCACCAGGAGTAGGTGGCAATAGTCAGCCACCAAGCCATTGAGCCTCAATCTAAAGGCTGCAAAAATATTATGGTTAGGCCATATCCCAATTCCAAAATTAAAATGGTTCAATATAATAGGATTTCAAAATTCCAAATATATCTAACTAATACTTGGTAACAAGTATTGGTGGGTTATCTTAGAACATCTCTAAACTCCTATGTCAAAGTTGAACCAACACAATACACATACCCTGGAGGAAATCAACATGGCATGTAACTTCACCAATACTGCATACTTGCTCAGTTACCATCAAACACCACAGATACACATCAAACAAGTCGCGCAAATTCAACAATAGACAAAACAACGACCAGACCCAAGGTCAATGGTCTGACGGAACCGAAACAGTACGATGCTGACTAAAATGCCGATGTATGTCAATGTATCCGGCCGGTTTTTACTCATCTCAATTCTCATCCTTGCGCATCAGGCGCATGCCACAATAGCATAACCTTCTCCAAAGATGCTTAGTTTATGTTCAATAATTGCACGACTTGTGTTCAGAAATGAATCAGCGAACAACAATACCGTATCAGTTAACTGAGAAATGATCGGTCTAGGAGAAAATATACGGGAGTTGCAGTAGGGTTGTAGGGTGGGCAAGTCACACCCAAATTTTTTGCGTTGAAATCGCACCCGGGAGAGTGCAGCAAGTGATGCAAAAAAATATATATGCCTCGTCGAGAAAAAAAAATAAAAAAATTACGCGTTTTTTGGAAACCCAAATGGGGGGGGGGGCCATGAGTAATGATCCATTTTGCGTATTAATACAATTTTTACCCACATCTATGTACAGTAATAATTTTTAAGCAGCGACTTTGCAACAGAAGGTGTTGTAGTCAAATTCGCTTGAAATCGGTCATGACATTTGAAGGACATTTTGAACTGCAATAATGTAAAGGGCAGCTACACAGCTAACATTTTTTGCTGAAAACTCATTATAGACACACAAACTATGGCGGACACATCTCTGGACATGGTATCTTATTTGAATCATGATGAGGCTACGATCTAATGCAGACCGGTCATTGGGGGTGGCATTTTGGGTGGCGTTCGGTGCATCTCATCTTTCGGAATTTCGCTTCCGGATGACATCGTATATGGAGACATATGATCGCGCAGCTGATTCGATACAATGCGCAATTTTGGCGTGAATTCTGCTGTTACGGAAAAAATGGATATGATAGCTTTTTATGTGAAATGCTGGTCTAGCAAATGCAACTGATTTTTGGTGCTAGACAGGAGGTGGCCCAGCCATGTGGTAATTTTGTGTGCCTTTTTGATGATGGTCCAGACAAGCCAGCTAGTATTGTATCAGGTACTGAAGATGCTAACAACTTGATCTTAGCCTTTCGCTTAGTACCCAGCTTCACAGTTAACCATTTGTTAACCATAACTTCCAGGCGAGTTGCATTGATGAATGCTTAAATATTTATATCCTGAGTGTCTCCACTGACCGTGGGACACTGCCGCCTTACGAACATTTTAATGTCGCGAGGCATATTTTATTTCACAATCGGTGTTTAATGAGATGAGAAAAAAGATCACAGATGAAAACACAGATGAGAATATATTTTTTGTTAGGCTGGTATTTTTCCACCCATTTCTCTGAAAAATTAAAACACTGCAGAGGACTCCACAAAGATGTCATAGCCTGATGTATTTTTAAAAGTGAGGCTAATCCAATGGGATCCAGATCCAACTTCAGGATCCAGGCATGCTGGAAGGCTATCCTATTCTTGATAACTTTTATCAAGTATGGGAGAATTCTTTAACATCTGTTGCTGATGAAAGTTTACAAGGTAATTTGCAAGGTACTACTATCTATGAATAGTAGTGGTAAACAAATGGTGAGTCAGGCCCCATTTGACGGGTACAAAGCATTCTGCAGGGGTAACAAACGGTCTGAGGAAGTTTGAACCATAAATTTTATCGCTTAGCACAGTTTTTGATGCAACGAAGTTGGCAACAATAGCAACTTCTTTTGGCGCACCTCATCTGGCAACAAAGCTAGAAAGATGAAAATTGCGGTGAATGAAACATGGATAAACTGTGTTCGCGTCTCATCTGTTTTAAATGGGTTTGTGCGCTCCAATGGCAGTGGTGTTATTGGTTTTTTGATTGGGGTTATATGTGTGCCGACAACTAGGTCAATTTGCGCCCATAACATATATCATTTGACCTAGTCTTAGCTGCTGATGAAGTTTTACACCTAAGCTGCTGACCAGACTGTAAAAAATACACGCTTTCATCAACATGTCCATCGTAATTTGGCGATTGCGCCAAAATTTTGGCACCCGTCCAGCATTATTTGACGATTGCACCAAAATTCCAGCACACGTCCAGCATGAGTTGGTCATTGCGCCAAAACTTTGGCACAGTGGCTCCACTGAGGCGTCCAGCGTAGTGAGTATGTTTTCCAGTCAGCCCGTAACTCAGTGGGAGAGCGCTATTCTTCTGACCTTTACCAGTAGTGGCAGCCTGGGTTCAAGTCGCTTTGGCACTCGCTATTTGCTCCCGACTGGGATGGCCTGCGGCCAGTGTCAGCAGTCGCACTCAAGGCCAGGTGACATCAGCGAGCAGGGCAGACCGTGTCCAGGTGTTGGCACATAAAACCTTTCTCTAAATTCTGCAGACCATCAGGAACTGCACGATCGGGTGGTGAGGTCAGGACCAGCACAACAAGCTCTGCTTAGCACAGGTCCTGACCTCAGAAAGCCATCCATACAAAACATTCAGACTAAATTTATATAAGTGTTAACACCCTTGCAATGGACAACCACCATATTTGGAAATAACACTATTTTAACATCTGTAAGCATTTTGAAGGGTGGGGTAATGGCTTTCTCCGGCTGCTGAAAAGGGGTTATTGTCAGGAGGGCTGGGAACCACTAATCTACATGCTTGGACATTGTTTTAATCAGAAATAAGTTATGTTGACACTTGACAATCGGTAAAAAAAAACAAAAAACAAACACATGTACATAACAGCAAACATGGCAAATTCCCAAACCAAACACTTACCAACACGGCCATGACCGTGGCTCACTTGGCCACGAAGCTTCCTGGTCTTCTTCTTGTTGGTTGACTGAAACAAAATAATGCTTATCAATAAAGGGAATATCTTGCCTTGATAACAGGTAGCATGCATGTTATCAGTGGTATTGGAACTACATAACAGTGACTATTTCTGCTCCCTTGCTGATTCCAACTTTGAGGACAGCTTCTGTTATGTGGACAGCTTATGCAACCATTGTTTATTTAAATTTAATGTTAACTTTATAAAAAGAAAGTAATTTAACTTTCAAATCATGACATGATTAATGAAATACTGCACATGGTAAAAATAAATGCAGAAAAAAAAACAAGGAAACAATATTTCCTCTTGTGTTCTTTCATCAGTCAGTGCAGTTGTTAGGTCAACTCTGCTGTAACTCCGGACATATCCCATCCTGACTTCATGCTATGAGTGTAAAAAAATACATCAGTAGCATCTGAAAAGTGCAAACTGATAGCAGGAAGTTTGAACATGTCTGGAGATAACTGATATCCTATTACCAATTGCATGAAGTCAGGTATTAGGACATATCTGGCAAATAACAGAACACTATAAATCAGCAACACTACTATCTTGATAATAATTTATAAAAGATCCTTGCATAAACTCAGGGAATGGATATAAAATGCATAATAATGATTCAACATAGATGATGCAGAAAGTTCTCCCATGTCTGTAAATGCTGTTGCAACTAGCTGCTACAGGATCCATACATATTTTACTTAGTTTCACCAACATTTAACACAAATGTAACATTTATTTGGAATATTAGTGACCATCAATATCCAAATACCGATACAGCCATAGGCAAGTTAAATGTTACATTGTGGTGCGACAAATGGCACAAACATGGCGCAAGCCAGTACCATATTCGCGATTTTCTTTCAGTGCCTTCACAAAAACAATCCGGAATAGAATTAAGATGCCATTTTTAAAGAAAATCACGAACGTTATTTCATTAATACTAAGTAAAAAGAGTGAGTCAATTGCTAATGAAACAGGCCGGCTCCGACCAATCTTACCATCCTCGCTGACGGATGTTTTCAAAAGGCCGCAGCGTTGTGTATTCTGTAAAATCTTTCTGCAGTTTCTTGATATATAATTGTTTTTGTGATATTTGTATACAAATTAGCTAAAAATACATGCAAATTATTTTTTTGCATATTCTATTAACTTGTGTACAATAAAAAAAATCAAATAAAACTTAAGCACTCCCAAAGCAGTTTGGCAGTATCTGGACGCCTAAGGACAGGCACACTCTGGGCGTAACCTAGGCTTAATTTGGGCGGTTCCTTGCACTTCATATGCGTGTTTAGGAATCGCAACCAGGCTGGTGCTTAGGGAGACATAAGTCCAGTGGCGTAGGAACTCATTTGAAGTTGGGGGGCAAAAAGCATCTTGAAGTCGATTATTTCCATGCGACGTCCATAGGCGTAATATTAAAATCCGAAAATGTTGGGGTGCAATTGCCCCCCCATGCCCCCCGGCTCCTACGCCTATGCATAAGTCAGTCAGCATATATTATATAGACTATATATATAGATAATATATATATATAATATATATATACTATATATTATATTGACTTGATTTTTTTCAGGGGCGGATCCAGGGGGCAACGGGGCTGGCATGCCCCCTCAATAGGCAATATTGCCGCCCCTGCGCCGAAGGCGGCAGGCGCACTAATTTTGCGCTCAAGGCGCAACTCTGCGCGCCGCAGGCACCCCCAAACCCGTGCGAGTAGCACCTTCAAAACACAGCGAGCGGCGTCCCCAAAACTCATGGAGCGCCCCCCAAACCATGAGCTCACCTCAAACACAGCGAGGGCGCCCAAGCCTATGGAGGGCGCCCCAAAACCCCGGGCATAGAGGGTGCCCCAAACCTATGGAGGGAGCCCCCCAAACCCATAGAGGTTACCCAAAACCCATGGGGGCGCCCCCAAACCCATGGAGAGCGCCCTCAAAGGCCTCAAACCCATGAAGAGCGCCTCTAAACCATGGAGGGCATGGGCGTCGCCACCACTAGGGACACTAGGGACATTGTCCCTAGTAATGTTACGGTATCTCTAATAGGGTCTCATGTTAAAGTGCACCTGCACTTGGATTTGTCTCTACTAAATTGACATATGTCCCTAGTAACCCTGAAGCCGTGGCGATGGAGGGCGCCCCATTTCCGGAAAGTGCATCCCGAATCCCGATGCCCAAAAAGCATTCTGAACTTCAAAAATTCGGAAGGGCGCCCTCAAAACTCGGAAGCGCGCCCTCGAACGCTATTAGGCATGCACACCAAATCTGAGGAGGACGCCCAAATCTGAGGAGGACGCCCAAATCTGAGGAGGGCGTCCCAAAACAAAACCATAGAGGGCGCCCCGAACCCATGAAGGGCGCCCCAATCCCATGGAGGGCGCTCCCAGTTCTGGAGAGGGAGCCCCGATGCCCAAAAAGCACCACATACTTCGGAAGGGTGCCCCAAAACTCAGAAGTGCGCCCTTAAAGGAAATAGTTCACCTTCAACATGGGTTTGGAACTGAGATAGCAGTTTTGTAGCCCGTGTTGAAAA
>VOPJ01015683.1:0-59904 GCA_014673585.1 Semibalanus balanoides | reverse complement strand
TCCCTTATTTTGCTGCAAGTGGCTGAGCCGCTCAGAGCGGATTAGCCCATGGAAACACGCCTGTGATCCGGATCACGGCCACGCCGCTGAGCCTGATCTAATCCTTCTGTAATCCGCCTGCCCATGGAAACAGGGTAATAGAGCTCACGAGGTTCGCGCGCGCTATGCGCCATGACTGTCAATTTTCAGAATCATTGCTTAAAAAGCTTGAAATGGACAAATTAACAGATACAAACGGTTGACGACAGTTGCTTTGGCCCCAGCAATGACGAGAGCATCATAATATCTTAGAAGGGACCCCCAGAAAATGTAACTTTGGGCTGTATGAAGCGAATTAAACAGCTTATCGTGCAAAGCGACTGTCGCTCGCCGACCATTGCGTCCAAAGATGATTTAAACAATGCCAGCTGATAATTAATAGGCAAGGTATTCTTTATATGGCGGTGTCCGGCATTACCCACTGTCCGGTGTTGCCCCGTCCTCCCCTATTAAATAAATTAATTTTGCAGATCGCATGACAACATGTCTGTATAATAATGTGTCTCCTACATTGCCTTACATCAAACTGTTCTCCTGCAAGTTAAGATAATGTCTGACTGTTAATAAAAAATAACACGACGCAACTTCCAATTCTTAATCGTATAGTATATCTCGTGCCTCTGATAAGCTGTGAGCTTTGTTATATCTACTTTGGTCCTCCAGACACAGTGGCTGTCCCCCTACCATATGGTAATCATTGACGAGGTCCACCAGCCCGGTGCCCCATGGTTTTGGTGAGGGTTTGCCGGCAGAGTCGAGACTCTGCATGTGTGGCTTAGCCGTTCTTCTCTTTCTGTATACTCTCTGTCATGTATGTCGCTTCTTTTTTAATGGTCCCACTGTCTCCTACCTCTAGCTGTCTAGCGCTCCATGTCTCTCTCCACTTCTTCTACTCCATCTAGCTTCACACAGTTGTGCCCCCAATCGCCACCCCCAATCGCTCTCTAGTCTCATCGTAGTCTTATGAATGTCACCACGCATGTGCAAGTTCCATGCTCCATGGCTCAGAGAGCCCACCAGTCAGCGCTGTCAGTCCATTTGTCCACATAACGGCCTCGCACGCCACCAGCTCGCATGACCTAAAACTATTTATGAGTAAGTCTTACCTGAGTCGGGGTACGAGGCCTCAACCAAACAATAGGTGAATGTTACTGGGGGTACAAGGTAGATTGCATAGTCCTCATGTCCTAGTCTATATCGTATGTCGAGTCCTATCTCATGAAGCGCTCGACCACTTAGTATTATGATGATCATATTCGCTCATGATGCCACTATACTGGGTGTCCTTCAGTCTGTAGATATCAGGATAAAGAACACTAATTAGATTGCTCTCAGAGTTGATGTCGAGACTTGTTTTCGGAGTGTCGGCGTACTGTATCTGAGTATCGTGTACATTGTATATGATTATCTTATCACACGCCTTAGTATGTTCGCACGTCTCAGGTCTTGCGCTAATGAGCGCTCCGGTACGCACCTCGGCTACGCGTAGTACACAGGAACCGAGCCGCCTCACCAGTCGTCTCGCGCGGATGTCTCTCACTGTTCCCGAGCGGGTAGTGGGACACCCGGTCCCAGGGCTCAGGCTCGGAGGAGACGGGGCGAGCGGGCGCGCACCCTGAGGATTCATGACGTGGTCGCGGCGCGGCTGATCGCTGGGCCGTGAGGTACTATCCGCGAGTCACAACCCACATATGCCCCCCGATTCGCGCAAACTATTATATGCGCGAAGAACACGCCCATGATCGCAACACAATACATCTCCGGTTCAAACACGAGAACAAACGCGAGAAACGATCAAACAGGGTGACGACGCGCGAGGTACGATCAACACATCACATGGTCTCGATCAGACGCTCCGGGCGCCTTCTCGTCAGAGTGTTTTATGGGTGCCTAAACCCCAAGCCTAGCCCAGCCAAAGCCCATGAACACCAAGCCCATACCAAGGCCAGACCCAATCAAATTTATAATATTGAGGCCCATGCCCGGTCCGGCACATTCATATTAAGCAGATATTTTTTTTTACAAAACGTAAACCATTATTCTAACAGATTTACTTGCATGCTATTAACGATAAATAATATCACGCACCTGAGTATTGCTGTGGCTTTTGACTCATCGAACACTTTTCTGTCAACATTGGCATACTAGATCAGACTTTGGATCGGACATGATTTGGGATTTCAATCTTTCATCACTGCTAGGTTATAACCATGATTTATTGTTCTCATTTATTTGTCCAAATGTATTGTTATATTGTCCTTTATCATTTATTAACATATTTACCTGGTTAAACATCTGGCTGTCAAATACAAAAAATAACGGCAATTCACATGACTACAAATTGTCATACCCATGCCCCTCCAGTACCCATGCAAAGTCGAAAAATGAATACCCAGCCCAGAAAATCGGAATAATTGATTGGGCACCCATGGGTGCACCCAGCCCATGAAACACACTGCTTCTCGTACGTCGCGATCGACGCGGCATCGGGCGCGGGGTCACGGCTTCGGCGCGATCAGCAGGCGTCGCTGAGGTCACCGCAGATGGCGCCACCTGTGGCAGCGGCGAGGTCGCGCCAGAGGTCGCGTCAGCGGACATCGCACGTGGCGCTGCTGTCGCCGGCGTCCCGTGAGGTTGGTCGAGCGCCGCGCCACGGGTCGCACGCGCTCCTGGCTCTCCTCACCCGGCACCCCAACTACCTTGTTGGTGAATGGAGAGTGAACAAGAGAGTGAGAGTGAGAGAGCGATTCCGAGTGATACAAGAGGTCAGTGTATCAGAGCGAGTGAGTGAGAGTGAGAGACATAGTGACTGCATGTGCATTGCAATATGCACTGATCCTGACCGAGCTTGCCAGCCTGAACGTGACCAGACGCCGAATGGAGTATCTGAGCGCGTCATCTCGCCAGATGCCTCTACTAAGACCTGCCGCGATGCTCATCAGAGTGGTGTTGATGTTGCATGCGTTGCAAATCATGCTACAAGCCGCCCAGCCTGCCGAGCGGCCGTGGCCCCGTCGGCCGGGCCGCCCCGAGACCGGCCTTCCCACCGCAGCCGACCCGACCGATCGCCCGGGGCGAGGGACGCCGGCGCCGGTACCTGTGAGCGGGGCGGGCGGAGACGCCCGCCGCTCGGCCCGCGCGGGCCGCGGTCGCAAGGGGCGCGTCCCGGGCGGCGAGGAGGGCGGGGCGTGTGAACTGGCCGCCGTCCACGGAGGGAAACCCGGATCTGAACCTACTCATCCGGACATCTGAACATTCAGAGCTAAACCAAAAACTACAGACCTATCGCTATTATTGTTAGTCATGTTGTGTATGTTGTTACGGTTTGACATTCTCACCCTCTGCGAGACATGGCTAACAACAAACGTTCCCGACCGGCTTCTCACAGTAGGCGGTTACAAGCTGTACAGGCGCGACAGGCCCGCTGAACTCAAACTACCTAAGGGCAAGGGTGGTGTGGCTGTTTTGGTGCGGGACAATCTGAGTTCTGAACTGATACCGACGCCAGTCACAGTGTATGACGATTCTAACTTAGAATCGTGTGGGTTGCTTGTCGTTACAAATAAGAAATCGCTCTGTACTCGTAGCTTCGGCTTATAGGTCACCAAGACCTGTTCAATTATCTACTCGCGCGACCTTGAAAGATTCGAGTGTCAGTTGCAGTTTATGCTCGCCCGCTTTCCTAGTGCGACGCTTTTGATCACTGGCGACTTTAACCACTGTCTGCTCAAGGCTAGGACCGGTAACAGCCCGCTGAGAGAGCTGTTTACTAACTACGGTTTGACAATCACCAATGTAAAGCAGGCCACGTACCGTCCTGCGGCTAGCTTGTTAGACGTGATTGCTACCAACCCGACCGGACCTTGTTCGGCGAGCGGGCGTCACTCGATGTCATTACGGCGGGCCACACGATTTTACACGAGTGTTGTTCGCACGTGATGATCGCACAGTGACTACAAACGGCTCTAACGTTTATCGACGCGCGATAGCGAAGGTGGACGGTCCCAGTCTTCAAACCATCAACGTCTCGAGAGCGGATTGAGACGCCGGTGTACTTAAGCTCTCCCACGACGGATTGCCAAGTGGCGTGCTTTCACAAGATCCGAAGATCCGCTTGGGATGCCGTGGCTGCCACTGAGAGAGTTTCGGGAAGGCAGCATGCGGCGGCCCCCTGTCACGATCCTGTAAACCCAGCAGCTGCTGCGGCCGGGCCAGCCCGAGGCGGCACTCAGCGCCGGCCGACCGCGCAGTCACAAACAGCTGAACCGCCAGTGCCGCGCGGCCGTGCGCAGGGACGGCAGGGCGCGGGTACGAGGTGAGATAGCGTCGGGAGACCGGGGAGGACTGTGGCGAGCGCCTGCGGCCGGTGGTCGGGTCAGCAACAACAGTGGAGATACCGAGTATTACTGCCGCGCGCTGAACAGTATTTATGTTTCTGTGGGGCCGACCACGGCCGCCAGTGTGCCGCCTCCTGTTGTATCTGTGCCTATCCTGCTCCCTCGTGTGCATGTCAGCTCGTTTTGTGTGAAACCGGTTAAGGCTCGACTCGCTGTACGCCACGCTGTTATCCATGAAGAATCTAACTCGACTGGAAACGACGGCATTAGTGTATGCAGTTGCAAAGGTTTTTCCATGGTAATTGGACATGCCTTACTTGATGTCGTCAACCACAGTCTGATCTCAGGCGTGGTCCCGCGGGAGTGGAAGCACGCGCTGGTGACGCCCATCCCCAAGGGGAAGGTGGCCACCTGTCCGTCTGACACGCGCCCGATCTCTTTAAATTCCGCTATCATGAAGCTTCGTGGAACGCATTGTTCAATACTCAACTTAACAGAAGATACTTGGAACAAAATTATCTCCTCTACCGAACGCTCAACATGGCTACCGTAAACAACGTCCACGGAACTGCGCTCCATGTCATAACTGAACAAAGGTCTCAAGTATTGACAACAGTGGAAAATTTCCCATTTTGGTTTTGCTGGATCTTTCAAAATGCTTTTGATGTAGTGCCCCATGCAATAACTGCTTCCAAAAACTTTCCCCTTTACGTATCGACACAAAATGGTTTACTAGCTTATTTAGCTGATCAAACACTCAACAGGTTTCGGATGCGTTTGTCCCGCGAGCGGACATGACGTGCTTTTGCGCTCGCAGATACAACATCGGTGTCTTTCAAGGCGGTGCGTTTATCCTGCAATCATGTACATGTTGTACGCCACGACCTCAGCCTCAACGTCTCAGATGAACGTCACGATTGTTCAGTTTGCTGACGATACACAGCTGTTGGTTAGTGGCAAGAAGGGTGACGTGCAGCGCCTCACAACCTGTATGGAGAATGCTTTAAACCGCATGTATCAATGGTTTTGCGCAAACTCTATGAAAGTGAACACAGCAAAGACGCAAATGATCGTGCTGGAACCCCGCGATTGTTACGCAAGTCTCCCTCCAGTAACCATACCATTCTGTTGGTACAGTCATGCACTGAGTCAAGAGTTGTGGAATCTTGGGTGTATGTCGACCGTCCACCTCAGCTATGAGGCACATATTGACAGTGGTACGAAACGTGCAACGGGCTCTCATTGGCACTGTTCTCACGCTCGTCACGTTGATTCCGCAGCGACACTGAAGTGTATTGTGCGAAGCGCTCGCCATGTCTATTGTACGGTATTGTCTGTCCCTCTGTATGGTTCGTGTGGCAATCACCCAGCTTCCGGACGGGTGCAATAAAGTTTTGTCACTTTTGTGCCCGCGTAGTAACAGGCAGAGACGATATGACGGCATATTTCCGAAACACTTAAGCAGCTTCGATGGCTCACTGGCCTGAGCAACTAGTTGTGTACACACGTGGTGCGCTGTTGAAAGGGTATTGTATGCGGTCAGCGGCTGTATGTAATCCGCGAAACCATCGAGCCGAGAAAGCCTGCAGCGCCCAGATCACGCAACACGTCAGGCCAACCTATTCACGCTCCGTATACCGCACTGAGACGCGGCAGGAGGAGATTGTGCTACAGAGGTGTAGTCTCCTGAACAGTGTTGGGTTAGAGCCAGGCGAACCACCTTCCGCGGCGGGTGTCCAAGCGTGCCGTCATGACGGAATGAGTGCATAATGTAGATGAAATGTGTGCTTTTTGCCTCTGTAACAACTGAGTTTTTTAATGACTTAGCACGTGAATGAGTGAAAAGCCATGATTTGTAGGATCTTATTCGAATACATCTGTATCGTATATGTAAATTGAAAACAGGAAACAAATTAACACGGGAAGGCAATATCTAGAGCCGCATAAATGAAAATTTTGTTGTCAATTTCATAAATTTAATAATCGTGCAAAATTAATTGGTCAGAATGGGAACGTGGTTAAGACAGTGAATATAAATATTTTCAACGTTTTAAAGGCCTAGGGCAAAGAAGATGAAATAATACGAATCGCCTGGCTCACCTGAAGGTAGTACCAGGACCTGGTACCTTTCAAGTGAACCAGTGATTCAATCTATTCCATCTTCTTTGTCCCAAGGCTTTACGTTGAACAAAGTTATTTCCCTGTTGTACCACGTTCCTATCTGACCAATCATTTTGGAATTTGCACCTCCAGAAATTCCTATAAATTTCCAACAAACTTGCCAGTTCATGTTGCCCTGAAATATTACTTTTTCGTCTTAGTTTATCCTTCTTTTCAGGTGCATTTGACTTCATTCTGTCCGTATATTCCATCTCTTTGTCCCTAGGCCTTTACGTTGAAAATAATTAATTCACTGTTCTTACCACGTTCCTATATGACCAATCATTTTGCACATTAATAAATTTATAGAAATTGCCAACAAACTTGCCATTTATGCGGCTCTAGAATATTAGCTTTCCGTCTTAATTTATCCTGTTTTTCAGCAGCATCTGATTCCATTCTTAAAAACTGTTCTCCGACAAGCAATGTAAATCATAAGAGCGGATGTAGCCTCCAAGATCCCTCACTCCTGTCCCAGAAGTCAAGGCATCATCCAGGCTGTGCAAGCCAGACCTGATTCCAAGATCGAGTTAGACCACCTCCCTGCGTGACCTGGTCGGACCCACGCCATTTGTCCTTGCTAGTAGACATTTTGGAATGCTGGGGATCCAGCTGGCTGGAGAAAGCATCCCAGCCCAGTGGATGAAGACGCCGACTACCGGCCAAAGGGCATGGACACTAGGACCAAAAAGTCCCCAAGGACATGGCGGAGCGCAGCATCAAGGTAAGTCAAGGTAAGTTCGTTTCGAATCGTAACGGCCTTAATAATTTCCCGTTTGTTAACATAAATTAATAGTTTATTCAACTGGCATTACATTCCAAAACTAAGCACCTGATTATCACCTACGCCTACGCCAAGCTGATCGCCGACTACGCGTCGATACTGACGAGTCGGACGAACTGCGGGGTCAATGCTTCTGCACGGCATATAGCGCACATAAGAGACAGACAAGGGATTCAAGAAGAGTACCCTGAACGAGTAGAGAAGGGTCTGAAAGCAAACAAGCAGTAACATAAATGCAAGATGCGGTGTCAATCGATGTCAAGTGTCATCGATATCCTTCGAGAACGAGTGTTTTGTCATCCATGATGGCCCTGAATCTGCTTAGATTATTTATTTATTCCGTAGACGTTATTGTAATTTTTAAAGAAACAACACTCCACAAAAAATCAACGCCCGCGCCATGGTCACACCCCTAGCCCGTGTGATGCCCACACAACCTAAAATACGTCCGACTGGGAGGTGTTTTTATTGTCATTTAGAGAGGTTTACCCTGCACATTCGTGATAACCGGGCCGCATGGGAGTATAGGATATAAACGGAAAACCCGTGATAACCGCTGGCGTGGTGTGTCGAGTGTCCGCAATATACTCATGCAGGGGTTCAAGACTGTATCAGCAGCCGGGCCGTATTGCGGAAGTCGTTCACCAATTAGGAAAAGTTGATATCACCGCTGCGGGTGTGTCGAGTGGTCCGCCAATACTCATTCAGGGGTTTCAAATGACTTATCAGCCGGGGCCGTATTACGGAAGTTTGTCCCCCACTGGAAAGGTGTGGACCGACACACAAATCCACTCGCTGCATGGTGTGGTCGAGTTGTCGCAATAACTCATGCAGGGGGTTTCTAATGATTATCAGCCGGGCGTATTGGCGAAGTTCATCCACCACTAGGAGAGGCGTAGGCGGTTCACCACCTGCGTGAGGTGTGAAGTGTCGCAACTCCGCAAAGGAACTCATGCCGATCTGAGCATATTCTAACTTGACTCATGACCACCTTCGCGCCGATTCTTCCAGACCTGCCAACTAATGAAAGTTAAAAAACGTCCAAAACAATTGTAATTGATCTAAATGTTCATTAATATAAACAGATCAATGCATCAACATCACATCAAACAAATCATATCATGATCTCAGACCAAAAGCATTTCCTAAGATATGAACGAACGCACGAATGCGCAACCAGGACTCCCACAGCCTTACAAATAGGTACTGTTACTCCGACACGACGCAACAGCACAATCGACAGCCTTCCGGCAACTATAACGGTAACTTGAAGACTAAAAACAATGTCCACGCAACGCACGCACACACCGCGTCCTTGGCGGCAAGGCCGCAGCTCAAATGGCCGCCAGCTGGCAGCGGCCGCCAGCGGTCCCCGCCGGCCAAGGTCAGCCGGGCCTGCGCCTGCGCAGTGCGAGCATTTTTAGGAGGCTATCCTAGATTAAGATAGATAATTGAAAACAGCGCCAGTGTGTTTATCTCGTCAAGACTCGTCTCCCAATGTGCAACATGACTGCTTATTGGGTCACCACTTGACCTTGCCTGAGGTCAATGTTTTAGGTTGACCTAACCTGGGTAACCATATAACATGAATTCGAAGCGCCCTTTGACGAGACAACCCACACGGTGGTGTCATGATAGTTTCCTGTCTTACTTACGGTAGCAGTTATTTGTGAAAACATTTTGCAAAAATGACCTTTTTGTTTTTCGATGACCTCTTGAGCCTAAACTATTGACCTGAGATGAAATTTGAGGTCATTCGATTGCAAATAAAAAAAACGTTCATGCGATTGCAAATTTAAATAGCTATCTAATGCGTCTTTACTTGATTGCTTCTAGCTAGCATAGTTTCCGAGATAATTGGGGCTATCTGGAGCAATTTCCTAAATCTGGAAAATGTGATCTTTGATGACCTCTGGTGACCCTAAAATCGACTTGATAAAATTGTTCACAAAAATAGTTTCGAAATCGCTTTTGACGAGCTCTCGAATGGTGTTTTTGGTTTATGTCTAGGTCCTATAGGAGCCGAGTTAGAAGGGGGGGCGTTGAAACGCCCCCCCCCCCCGGCACGAGGAAGGTGGCGCCGAGCACCGGCCTGGCGCGGGTTTTAACATCATTGACAATCCTTACCAACTTTGAAAATGTTTATACGCCAATGGTGGCTAGTGGCGTCGCGTTCGAGGAGGATGTTATCTTTGACTGGTCACAAAGAGGTCCATTTCTCCCAGGAAGACCATATATCAGGAGGGTCAGTTGTTTGGTCTAACAAAAAGTAACAGCGGAATATTCCTTCACGTTCAAATTAGTGGTAAAGAATGCGTGCTCGGAGTAGTCAGAAGCACTATCAAAACAATCTGACTCAGAGGTTAACATTCACATCTAACTTACTATTAAAAGAAAGTCTGTCTTTTTGTCTGTTCGTCATCCAACTGTTCCCTAATACGTATTATAAGTACGAAAAGTTATGTAGTTTCGACACATTGGCATTTAATAGTATCTAAAAATCATTTTGCAGATCGCATGACGACATGTTTCATATTATTCTGCTTCCTTCATTTCCCAACATCAAACCGTCCTCCTTCAAGTAAAGATAATGTCTGACTGTTCGAAAAAATAACACGACACAGCTTCCACCGATAATACCGCCGTCCGCCCTCTGATGAGTGGAACTTGAACTGAACGCAGCCAGCGAGGCACAGATTACAGTTTGTGCACACAAGCGCCACCAATATAGAATAGCTATTTGCTCAAAACGCACACCAGCGAAACCTATAGCACAGAAAAGAGGTTAACCCTATTCCCTGCGGGGGGCAGATTCTGCCCTCCCGTTAGTTTTTCGCCCTCCGCTTCTGAACCGTTAATATTTTTCCTTGAAATAACATTTTATCTAAAAATACACATAAATATTTTAACACTCGTGTTCCCTCGTCAAGACGCCTTGAAACATATACATGAGACCTCGTAAGGTCAAACTTCAAATGACCTCAGTGATCAAGGTCATTTGGTGAACCCAGATAGATCATTCTGTTGCAATATGGGTCGACGCGGACAGACAATACAAACCAGTGGGTGTCATCTCTCGTCTCGTATCTTCATTATATCAGAAGTTATTAGCAAATCTTGCTGATGAACCTCAGAGCTTCAATGACCGTTTATGAGATCTTTTAGAAACCAATCGCAGCCTAGGTCATGTCCAGAAATGAGCTAAAAAACTTGATTCTGAAATAATCAGCCTGATCCGATGCATACTTTCATCAAGAAAAGCAGCATCCTGTTTATTTCCCATTCATATAATGGGGAGTGTCAGGAAATTGACCCTGACCCTTAGTTCACCGATATCGAAAATCCAGATATACAAACTTAGATAGTCATGCTCTCTTTATGACACCCTTAAGTACGTAAACCAATCCGCTAAAAACTGTGGCTTTGTGAACGCAACGCAAACTTTTCGGAGTGGGGTCACTTGACCTAGCCTGGTGACCTGACCTGAAATGACTATTGTCAAAACTTTTTGAAAGCTGTACAAAAGATGATCAAACAGGTCTTGAAAATTGGCGGCGCTACGCGCCGCCGTTTTTCCGATATCTCAGGAAAAGACCAGGGGTTCCTAAACACCCCCCCCGCCCTGCGCGATAGTAGCGAAAAGTTATTAGTTTTCGACACATTGGCATAATTAGTATCTAAAAATCATTTGCAGATGCATGACGACATGTTTCATATTATTCCTTGCTCTTCATTTCCCAACATCAAAACGCGTCCTCCTTCAATAAAGATAATGTTGACTGTTCGAGAGAAAAGAATCACGACATCAGCTTCCAGACCGATAATACCACCTCCCGCCGCCTACGTGATGAGGCTGGTAACTTGAACTGAAACGCAGCCAGCAGCAACAGATTACAGTTTTGTGCACCACAAAGCGCCAGCATAAAGAATAGCTATTTGCCAAGAACGCACCCACCAGCGAAACCTCATATCACACGAAAAAGAGGTTTAACCCTATTCCTGCGGGGGGCACGATCTGCCCTCCGTAGTTTTTCGCCCTCCGCTCTGAACCGTTACGTCTATCGCCTAGAAACTTTGACTTTCCTGAAATATGAATGAGCGTGTTCTGTGAAAATTTGAAAAAATTGGCTCAGCAGAGCGACTCCAGATCATGTTTTGAGGTCGTTACGAATGCGGGTGTGCGGCGCATACTTCCTTCGTAGTTTGCGGTGAAAAAACGTCAGAAACTAAGTCAAATGCTTTTTACATCATAAATAATTAGATTATACAATAAATTGGGGCTAGAGGCGAACGCAAGGTAGAAGTGAAAATGGAGGCGATATTCTGCCGTCAATTTAGGCCGAACTTCAAATAAGCAAGATGATAAGAAGGCGTTCCGCACATGATCCCCCAACGTTGTTACTGAATCCACCTATGCACAATTTGTTAATTAATCAAATTAACACGCAAAAAAAGCCAACAGTGACTTCCCACGTCCCAAACACTTAAGGAAAAGCACATATTTTTATCAAAAAATCCCCCCTTTTTATCCCTGAGTACGCCTATGATTTTTCAATTGTTACTTGTCCTTTACACATTGAAGGTCAATGACATTGGGAAGCTCAAACCATTTCTTGCATGAAATTCGGTCGAATCAACATGGCCACAATGACCTTTCAAAAAACACACAAAATTTTCGTATTTTTTGCCTCCCCGGCCCTCCATTTTTAAACAAAAACAGCGAATTTCGGGGTCCAAAAATGAAAAGATTTCGTTGCAAAGAATCCGAATGGGTATCGTCCCATCGAAATTGCCGAGCGGCTTTCTTGAGATCTCTGGGGGCAAATCTCCCCTCCACGTATTAACGTAATTCTGTGCCGCCGCAGGGATAGGGTTAACCCGCGCACTTGCAGGGGGGTTGATTTCCGCCCCCGTCAGGTTTTTCAGGAGTACAGAAAACCGGCGGCGCGCAGCGCCGCCAAATTTTGTATAATAATTACGACACTTTGGAAAAAGTTTTGACTGAGGTCATCTCAGTCAGGTCCACATCATGTCAAGTGACCGTCACCTTCAAAATGTTTGCGTTCGTGCCAAGCTCACAGTCTTTTTTCGAAAAGTTTTAAAAACTTGCAGATTTTCATAAATATCAGTACCTACAATTCGTATATCTCGGATTTTTCGTATTGGTGAACCAAAGGTCAGGTCAATTTTCTTGACTCACCCATTATAAGTAATAGGAAAATAAACAAATGCTTCCCTTCAAGAATATCATCAATGATCAGCTAATTCTTTCAGAATCATGAATATTTTAGCTCATTCTAAATGATCAACGTCAATGGCTGCTTATGATTTCTACATCAGGTCATCTAGGTCATCTGAGTCATCAAACAATGATTTGCTAATAACTAGTAAAAAAGAGGCACTAGAGACATTAGTTTGACCAATGTGTTCGTCTCGTCTGGAACGCGTTGCTCCATAATGCAATCATGACCTACCTGGGTGACCAATCTGACCTTGACCTTCGGTCAAATTTTTGAAGTTGACCTTACCCCGGTTCACCGATATAGTCAAGAGCGCATCAATGAGACAACACATGGCGTTAAAATGTTTTCCTTATCTTCTCAGGTGACATCATTTCACCAGAAAAAACCGGTTTGCTAAAAATAGTATTTTCGACCTTTCATGACCTCTTGGAGCCTAAACTATATTATCTGAATCAATTTGAGCAGACATGCGATTGCAAATTTCATAGCTTATAGGATTACCTCAATCGTTTGCTCCTATGCTATCATTTTCCTGAGCATAATTGGGGGTTTCTGACAACCAGAGTCCCGAAAAGAGTCTAAACCGAAAATCTGAACTTTTGTGACCACGTGGTCTAAATTGTGATGATCAAGACAGACTGAAATACTTTCGATAGAACTGCCTAGAGCTATCCAATGCCGTTTTCGTTGTCGCTACTGGGAGTATTGCGTAGTTGTGGAAGGATCTCACTCGGGCGCTGAAATCAACCCTGCAGTTCGTGTTCCGAAGCGAACCCCTGCAGTGCGTGGGTTTAAGCAGTAAAGCTTAAATCAATAGGTTCGTCGCACCAATTGATAAAGTCATTCAAGTCAGGGGTGGAAAGTTTTTGAGTGACCCCGACAAAAGTCGCACATGGAAAAGACCCAGCCAGCTAGGCTAGGATCAATTGGAGGTTCCCCTGCATAAAGGCACAGTAACATCAGGCGCAGTGGGCGCGAACTCTCCGAAAGTTGGGGGCCTGAGGCATCGTTAAACTCTGAAGTAAATTATTGTCCAGCAACCATAGCGTAAGCTAAAACTCGACCGAGTTGGGGAAGGCCTGCCCCCTCTGCCCTGGTCCTGCGTCCAGGGCGCAGCCAGGATTTTGCGACGAGGGGGGGCAACACCAAGTGGGCCCCCAACACGGCTGAGCCCCAAAACACGCTGAATTTGCTTAATTTCACCTCATTGTTTCTCCTGCACTTGATCGGCCCTTTCAATTCACGATTTTTTGTAATGAAAGGACGTTTTATTTTTTAATGTGCCCTCATGCAAGACAAATTCAGAATATAATCTGAGATATTGGCAAAAAAACCAATATTGGAGACGCGGCCGCGCATGTCAGCACGCGGCTCCGGCCGTCTGACCGCTGTCAGTGCCCCGGGGGCACGACTGGTTCTTATTTGAGACCACTCCCACTACATATGATACCTACTGCTCAGCCCATAGGCATTGGCTAAGCCGAGGTCTTAACCCTCGCACCGACGGGGGTCTGAGCCAACTTCGAACCGACCGTCAGTGCCCTAATTTGAAGATACTATTACCTTTAATAGTAGCACCCTTGATTACCAATGGTGGGGTGGATAACCGCCCCCCCCCCCAAGAGATCTTGAAAACTACGCAACGTAGCGAGAAGCGGAAAACGGCGTGAGGTAGGCCGTGACGAGTACTAGAGAAAATACTATACTTTTTTATCAGGTCAATATTGAGTTCACCAGAGGTCAAAACAGGTCAAATTTGCCCATATTTCGAGTAAATTTAGCATTGCTTCACATAATCCGGGCTAGCTCAGTAACTATCATAGCTAGGAGCAATCCGAAAAAAGCACTGCAATGCCCTTGAAAAACTCTTTCGCTATAACGTCCTCAGATTCGAGATCAGGTCAATAGTTAAGGCTCCAGAAGTCAGCGACGGTCAAAGTGTGTGTGTTTTTTTAATAACTTTTTATGTTTTAAATGTAGGACAGCGATTTTGCCTAGCATCGTGTTTCTTACATCACGCGCAATCGATCATATATCGTATGACTAGCAGTCAAACTCAAATTGACATGACCTGAACTTAGTCATGTCAAAAGTCAAGACAATTATTCAATCGAAATGAGTGAATCAGGAGAAACAGAATGGTGAAAACCACAGTACTCAATCTTACGTATAATATGAGTTATTGTACAAAAAACATATGACCTGGGGGCACAATGGATTTGACCTTAACGAGGTCACGAAATAAAAATACAACATGCATTCTTCTGCTCTGCTTCAGAATAGTGATTAGGATGAAAACTGACCACATTTAGCAAGGTTTTGATCGATTGGTGCGCATTTCAATTTTCTCCTATATACTTATAATGTGTTAGGATCCGTCTTCTCTTCTCTTGCGTCACTCAGAGTCAGGTACACATGTTACGTTATATTGCACCGTTAAACATCACAGCTCTGACAAACTAGACTACATGGTCAGGTACACCGCCTGACTAATCGCTCTACGGGGGGGGAGGAGAAAAAATTTGGCCTGCCACCTCTCGGCGATATCGGCCCGAACGGTTAATCGCTCTTCGTTTTTTTTACGGTTTGACTAATCGCTCTACGGTTTTCCGCCTCCTTATATACACTTTTGTCAGTGAGCTGATGCACGTGACCACGGCGCCTAGCACTACTCATAAATAATATACGCCACCAGAAAAACGCGCTAACACTAAGCTATGCCAGTCATGCCATTAATAATTTACAGATCCCAAACACCCTCCCCCAATACTGAGTTTCTCTTCTCACCCTCTGACATGATACATAAACGTGCAAGATAAAATCATCACAAGCCACGACATATCAACTACCAATGACAAATTACACTCGCTCGTCGCCCAAACACATTCACCCACACACTTAACAAGCTGATCTCCACCCGCCCCATCAGTCCCTCTTCCCTCACCTCAATTCGATCCAAACCAAACAATCACCCACAATCGCACCGGCCGGACCCATGCACCCGACGACATACTCCGACTATCGGTCCTCACCGCACCCTTCGCGTCCACCACCCGATATGGCCCGGCACGCCGCCGCAGCCACGCGGCGACCGCGTCCTACCACGAGTCACAGCCACCCTGGGATCTCATCGGTGATTCCCAAGGATCGGTCAGATACGGGAGGAGAACTGGAGTCATTTGCCACTGCTGGCCCGCCCACCCTATGCTCTCACCGAGACACTCCATACCCTGGTGGGAGTAATTGTACGCCAAACGGGTCGTTCAACGGTAGATCTTTTGGCACCCAGTACTCTCGCCGGGCAAAATACGGCGCCCACGGGATGAATGCCTCCCAGCCCCCACCGTCTCGGACAAGCACAGAGCGGTCCAGGCGGAACGCAACTGCTCCTCAGAGCCTGCCGATCACACATCGGTCGAGGAAAGGCCCATTAATTCCCAGCCCGTCATGCAGCGCGTCCGCGATCCGGCTGAGCACTGCTAGTCGCCAGCGCCTGCGGACGATAAGGTGCGGCGAGCCGGTGCGAGGTAACGTCGTTGCTCCCAGCCAGAGACTCTCTACAGGAGAAACCCTCGCCCACGCAGCCTGTTCCCAGACGCGGGCTCTCCTTCCAGCACGGGATATCAGGTCCTCCACGTTGCCACGGGCACCAACGTTTCCACCCGTCAGGGAGAGGCGTGTAGCCGGCGCGCCGCACCATGAGTCGACCGATGACTAGAATGCTCTTACGGCCTCCGTCCAGCTGGGCTGGGGTACACCCAGTAATCATCGCCAGGGCAGGTCGGTCGCACCGCCAGCCTCGCGCCGTACAGTGACGTCCATAGTCCTTGACAAGTCCAAACAGTCGACTGGGGCGTGCCTGTAGCCGGGTCCCACCACAGAGGCGTGCAGCAACGCCTGCGAATATCCGCAGGAGCCACGTTCCGTAGCCGCCGCTACCTACGCCACCGCTGGTACTTCGTCGAGACTCTCCAAGGATCTGGTCAGGATGTGGACTAAGAGGTGAGTCATCTCTGGAAGAAAGGAATATAACTGGCTTCCTTTATAGCATTAATTCGCGACTGTTAGTTTGCTACTTTGTTCGCTTCTGTC
Organism: Semibalanus balanoides; assembly: GCA_014673585.1. Lineage (NCBI taxonomy): Eukaryota > Metazoa > Arthropoda > Thecostraca > Balanomorpha > Balanidae > Semibalanus > Semibalanus balanoides. Next base: position 43,249 of record VOPJ01015683.1, on the reverse strand, counting down.
TCATTGTATCCCTCCATTTTGTACCTACCCCAGCGGGCCTTCATGTGTCATATAAGCCACCTTTGCTTTATCAAGTCACGCACTATAGGGCACCACCGGGCGCGACAGACGCGCGTGAACTGGAGGGAGACATTAGATCCATCCATCTTTCTCCTCCCGCTCGGGAATCACGAGTGAGGTGCCGCCACCTGTAACCCATAGCACGTACCCCAGCTAGTCCCCGATCTCCCGGGCCAGGCACACCGCTTAGCCAACCTATCATCAGTGGACCGGGGTCTCTTACAGGATCAGGCGCCTGAGACCCCGATTCGGCGGAGCCCCGTGAGTCTTGCAGCTCCGATCGCACCGATCCATGTACGGGATAAGGCCCTCGGTATGGCTTCAGGTGATTATGGTGCAGCACCTTCTGCGCCCCGCATCACTCCGAGTCGATACGCGACACCCTACACGCTTGAATCCGTCTCCCACACTGTCCAGGACCCTTTGTACCTCAACCCTAATTTTGGGCATTCCCGCCTGCGCCGCCTGAAAGTCTCTGACCCACACCTGTTCCTGGCGTAGTTTCTACCCGTTCTGCAGCGTGTATCTGCGTGTTGCTCCTCGGCCGCGCGCGTCAGGTTACTCCTCACCAGGGCATAGGCATTCTTGATGGCATTAAGTCGGTCTGCCAGGTAGCTTTTCACCTGGATTACTTCTGCCGGCCTTTCGTACTCAATGTCCAACGGGGAGCGGGGCTCGAATCCGTGCACCATATAGAAGGGTGTGTGCCCAGTGGCGGTATGGACAGAAGAGTAATATTCAAAAGCACACGCTGCCTTTTCTCCCAATTCAACCTTACTGTCTATGTATTTGCTCAATCATTCCTTCAAGATCCCTATTAAACCTTTCGACCATTCCTCACTATTGGGGTACTACGGTGTGGTCCTGGTCTTTGGAACCCCAGTCTCTCGCACATGGCTCGAACGACGCGATTCAAACTGTCTGCCTGTCGGAAGCACACGCCCTGGACCCGCAGAGTAACCCACTCCAGAAGTGCATCCACCACCGTTTCCGTCGTCTGATCCCTCAAGAGGATAGACACGAACATATTACTAAAATAGTCCATAATGAACATGCATACTTGCCACCGCCGTGGAATAGCATTCGGTATGTCTATCCTCTCGAACGGCTCCGAAGCCGTCTCATTCTCCATCGGAGCCCTCATGTTGGGCCCAGGTGTCCACCGCCGCTGACACAGCGAACACAACTCACAAAACGAGCGTATGTCGCGACTCATCCGCAGCCAGATGAAGCGACGTCGCACGCGCTGTACGGTCCGCCTCCAACCCATGTGACCGCTTTGACTTGAGGTTAGGTCATTCAATGTGACCTGACAACGTGACCTTAAAAGTTAGGAGGTCAAAATTTTACGACAGTGTGCGGAATTCATGACCAAACAGCTATGCAAAATTTGGCAGCGCTACGCGCCGCTGTTTTTCCGCTAGTCTTGAAAAACCTGTGGGGGGATATGCGCCCCCCGTCGGTGCGAGGGTTAAAACTGGGGAGGACTCGATATAGGCCATACATAGTAGAAAGGAGTAATTCAAATTAATAGGAAACTCGCCACAAATCGGTGACTTTCTCAAGAAATGAAAATGGATGGGACCAAATAACTTTTTCTTGAAGTAGGGAAGCTAGAGGTATATTCATTATATTATGCTGGATTTGCGGAACCATACTAGAGCCAGAACCAGGCCAGTGACGAAAGACCATTTGTATTGCCAATTACCCGCGGTCAGTGATAAATGGGCCACTTGACATATACATCAAGCCCTCCATGAACGCAGGTTCTCCTACATATTTTAGCATTGCTAACATTATTTTAACTTCTTATTCTGGGTGTAGCCACTACAGGCTAAGTAAGAGCCTCCTTACTTTGTTCAAGGGCTCCCTCAACCGACAGAGAACCCCTCAAAGTCGATGAGGGCCTCTTCAGGCCGACTGGGGGCCCTTAAGGCCCTTCGGACAAACAGAGGGTCTCATCAGGCAAGGCCTGACAAAAGCCACCTCAACCTGGCCGAGGGCCCCACAAGCCACCAGAGGCCCCCTGAGGGCTGAGGTCGAGAGAGGGCCCCCTCCTGCTGACGACTGAGGGGCACTGAGGCCGTCATAGGGACGCCCTCATGGGAGCCCTTAAGACGCCCTCATGCCGACCGAGGGCCCCTCAGGCCAACCGAGGATTACCTTAAAGTAAATAGTTCACCTTCAACATGGGGTTTGAACTGAGATAGCAGTTTTGTAGCCTGTGTTGAAAAAGCTCTAACTGCAAGTTTTCTGGGCTGAAAGGGCTCTCCAGCCGAATATATTTAACATTTTGTCGAAGGATTGTGGGCCTCACACGCCTGGGCAGAGGCTTTGGTGGGCCTCACACGCCTGGGCATAGGCTGTACAGTAATCTTACGCGACTATACATTCGAAAATGATTGGCTGAGCCGCGTTTGACGTTGCAGAGAGTAAGCATATAGCTTTGATGCAATTAATAATTTAGGTCCTTCTGTCCTGAATCGGCGCGATATATGACTGTTTTTAACATTATGAAAAGACAGTTCTGTATTGAAAATATAATCAAATTGTGTTGGAAACAAATCCAAGGTGAACTAATTCTTCACCCTCATTACTGTCGTGGGGGGGGGGCGAATCGGCCCCCTTGGGAGGTTTTTTTTTCGCGTACGGTCATTCATAACTTAACTCATAATCTTCAAACTTGCCTGGCTTTTCCTAACATGCATTGCGCATCGAATGGTGTACTTTTTTTCCAAATTGAATCATTAGGAAGGGGTCCAGGAAGTTTTTAGGGGGGCGCTGTTCGGCCGTTTTCGACACAAATCTTGCATGTTAAGCACTCATGGAGAGTTTGTGTGGTTGAAGAGAAGTGTTAGCAAAACAGACTCGTAGAGAATTGATTGTTATTTCAATGGTTATCTCGAATTTCAAAATTTTGATTTTGGAAATCCATTTTTTGAAAAACTTTTTTTTTCACAAAATGAGCAAGTTTTTTATTATTTTCAAGACGTTGTAAAACAAACGGATTGTATGTGCAGAGAAAACATGCCAATAATAATGTGTTGAAAGTTTCAGGTGATATCTAATATTTAATGACCTGATGTAGGTCAAAGCTAACTTCCAATATCAAGTATATGATGAAAAATGGAAAAACGAGGTTTAATGGCATTGCATCAAATTCCAATCTAATTTCAGTATCATGTCATCCTTAGGCCCTTCTGATGAAAAGGATGAATTCTTTAGTACGTGACTTTTTAAAGGTCATTCGAGGTACCAAACACTTTTTATCAAATAACTCGTGACAAAACATGATACGAGACTCACACATGGTCTCAAAATGTTTGTCTCGTCAATACGCGTCTTTTGATCAGATTTTGACTCGACTTACGTTCACCTTTGGAACCTTGCACCTTGACCTTGAACCCGGGTCCAATTTTCGATTTGACAACCGTTTGACATGATTCGAACCGAAATGACGAAGAAACAGATGCTACCAAAATAAGTGCTTATATACTTTAGATAACAAGTTATTTAACGAACAAACATTTGCTGAAAACAGGGTTTTAAACATTTGTTGACCTCATACAGTCCAAACCATTGACCTGAGGTCATTTCTCGATGCCTCATCGCGATTACAATTAAAAAACTCTTTACAGCTGATTTTTCGGATTCTATCTCAGCCGCCATAGTTTCCCGAGATATATGGCAAGGTTTTCCTGAAAATGTCAATGTTTGACAAAATCATTTTTTGATGACGTCCATTCCTGACCTTTGAAGATACTGAGCCAAGGTCACCAAAATTTAACAAATAGAGTTCATATCGGACCTTAGTCACAAACACCAAGTTTCATGTTTCTAGCTCTAAATGGCACGCGGAGATCTGAAGGGAGGGGGCGAATGAGCCCCCCGACAGATCGGTATACTTTCATTCCCTCAATGGCATAAAGGTAACTTTTTCGAGGCCCACTCAGGCGGCCAGAGGGCCCCTCGGGCTACTAGAGAGCTCCACATGCCGACATAGGCCCATCAGGCCTACAAAGACCCCCTCAGGCCGACTGAGGTCCCCCTCAGGCCGACAGAGAGCCCGTCGGGTCGATCAAAAGGGCCCCTCAAGCTGGCCGACAGACACCTTAGGCCAGCAGAGGGCCACCCAGGCCGACAAAGATCCCCTTCAGGCTGACAGAGAGCCCCGTTGGGTAGAAATGGGCCTTCAAGCTGGCCGAGGAACCCTCAGGCCACCAGAGAGCCCCTCATTCACACATAGGGCCCTCATACCTACAGAGGGACCCTCATGCCTACAGAGGGCACCCTTTGACCGATAGACAGACCCTCAAACGGACAGAGGATACCTCAGGCCGATCAAGGGCCCTCTCATGCCGACCGAGAACCCCCGCATGCTTATAGAGGGTCCCTCAGACCGCCAGACGGCCCCCTCAAACCAACAGAGACCTATTTAAGATCCCATCAGATTGTCAGAGGGCCCCCTCAAACCGACAGAGGCCCCCTCAGACTGACAGAGGGCTCCCTCAGACCGACAAAGGGCCCTTAGACCGACAGAGGGACCCTCATGCCGACCAAGGGGCCCCTCAGGCCGACTGACCCTGGTGAAAAAATCCTTAAGGATTTTAAGAACATCCCCACAATCTTTAAGGATCCTTAAGGATTGTGGGGACAGCCCTTAAGGACTATTTGCCCTATACAATAATCCTTGAGGATCCTTAAGTGACTGCTGGCGCGTTGGGGACTAACAGTCACTCAAGTCTGGGTGGAGTGTTGCTGTGTTGCTGTGTTGATGCTGAACGTGGCATTTAAGTGCCGTGGTATTCTTCGCCTCGTAGTCCCGTCTGTAGAGGCCTGTCGTCGCTATGGAATATGGATGATGTCCTACTGAATGCCGAACACAGCCTGAGGGACGGGGTTCCTGTATGTACAATGTACTGTTATACCGCGTTCGTGCTGCCTTTAATCTAACTGAAACATGAACGACGAACGCAGCACTTTTGTTCTCGATCTGGTGATTTCAGGACTCGTAATGTCGACCTCAACGTGAACCAAACCTATGTTCAGTATGTCCGGTGGATGTTGGGTTGCGAATGCATTGCGATTGTCGCGCTGGAGCGAACAGCTGGAATTTCCCTGATTTATCAGGCGCCAGTCCAGTGAGTCAGTCACGACTGTGAATGCCCTTGAGGCCTCTTCAACTCATCTAACCAGAATCGCGGAATATTCTGACAGGCTCGCGATATATTCCGGCAACTGGAGGGATTCTCAATGAGCGGATATTATCATTGCATATTTTACCATACTCTCGAAATGTTCTGCAGGACCCGAGAGGCGTTCTGCCAGCAGGTTTACTCAGTGACAGGTTCAGCTGTTTGGCAGAACAGCGTCATTAGGTACAATGGCCCGCAGTTGCTATGGTACACACAAGGGTGGTAAAAGCGGCTTAGGTGGCACCAACCAAATCTGGCATGGGGAAATTGGCCCCCAGAGACAAGTATCGACACAAAATCACTGGTGAATCAAAAATGACTTAACCCTATTCCCTGCGGGCGGCCAGGAATTACTGTTCTAACGTGCGGGGGGGCCAGATTCGCCCCCCCCAGAAATCTCGAAGGAACCGCTAGGCCGATCGATGGGACAAACACAATTCGACTTCGTCGTGACAAAATCTTTATTTTGGATCCATTTTTTCTGCTCTAAAATGGGGGGCCAGGGGCAGCAAATACGAAATTTTGTGTTTTTTGATAAGGTTATTGTGGCCATGTATTCGACCGATTTTGCATGCAAAAAAAGTTTTTAGCATTATTGTCCATTTATTCAACGTTGAATGGGACACGTACAAAAAACGAAAAATCATAGTCGCACTCAGGGATAAAAAATGGGAGAATTTTTGATGAAAAATATTTGGTTGTCTTTAGTGTTGGGGACGTCGGGAAACGTCACATGTGGCTTTGTTGCTGTTATTTTTAATGTAAAAACTTGTGCATAGCGGATTCAGGTAAACAGCGTGGGGGCACCCAGCTGCGGAACGCCTTTTATTCATCGGCTTATTTGAAGTTGGGGCTTTAATTGACGGAGAATATCGCCTCCCATATTTATGTACCTGATGCGCCGTCTGCCCCCAAAATATGTATAATCCAACTATGTATCATGTACAAAGCATCAACTTAGTTTCTGACGCTTTTATTCCGCCGCAAACTACGAAGGAAGTATGCACCGCACACCCGCATTCGAAACGACCTTTAGTATGGTTATGGTTACGAAAAGATATGGTTGAATTTCAAGACAACTTTCAAGGTGAACTATTCCCTTTAACGACACCACACGAAACACGACCTGCGACCAACAGCTGCAGCACGCGAATGGCGCCAAATCATGCGCGTGATTGCATCGACGTGCAAAGATCCCCCGCGTCTTGCGCCGACCTGTGCTGCACACGTGCGCCCATTCCTGAGATGGGGACGCTAGTTAACAAATCCGAAGCCAAATGTATTGATTAATACGAATTCGCTGTTACGACGAAGCTAAACCAATGCAGAAGCATTCTCGGTACACACTCTTCCTTAGTACTTACGTTAAAAAACAAGGCGGAAGACAACTTAACCCGCGCCCGGTGGGCCTCGAGACAACTTCGCCATGGTCTGTGGGGGTCAAAATGAACCCCCCGTCTAACTTTCGAAAACGAAAAGAGAAGAAAGACGCGGAAAAAGCGTTTGAAAGCTCTCAAAAGTGTACATTCGAAGTTACAGGAGACCATTGTAAGCTAAAGGTTCATATTGAGGTCACAGAGGTCATCAAAGGGTCAAATTTACAGTTTTGGACTTCGCTTCGACAACCCCGTATTTCTCGTGAACTATGATGCTAGAAACAAACAGATGAATAAACAATCTAGAGCTAATTAATTTGCAATCGCATAGTGTCCTCAAAATTTGAGCTGAGATCCAATAGTTTAGGTCCAGAGGTCATCGAGGTAAAAAAATGCAGTTTTTTGGTATATTTTGTTTTCCTTTTATAACTTTTATTTCTAATGATAGAGCAATGACTTTAACACCATCGTATTCGTCTCGAAAGGCGCTTCGAAAATATACATGGTGACCTTTCAAGGTCAATTTTAAAATTTGACCTCAGGTCAAGGTCATTTGGTGACCTGAGTTAGTCATGTTGCATATGGGTCGATGCGGCCAGATGAGACAAACACAGTGGTGTCAATTGATTGTCTCTATCTCTTTTATATCAAAAGTTATTAGCAAATCATTGCTGATGACCTCAGATGAACCTCAAATGACCTTGTAGATATAAATGAGTAACAACTGCACCTTGATCATCCAGAACGAGCCAAAAAAACATGATTCTGAAAAAATTAGCTTGATCAGTCGTATATTTCTGAATTGGAAGCATTGTTTTCCCATTCACTTATAATGGGGAGGTCAGAAAATTGACCTGACCTTAGGTCACCGATACAAAAAAATCCAAAATTTACAAGTATAGTACTTTATGAATTTAGAAATTCTGCAAGTTTCAATATTTATGAACAAAAACTTGTGGCTTGGCACGATCACAAACATTTTGGAAGGCAATGGTCACTTTAAGTGACCTGATGACCGACCTGGTTAGACCTGAAGTAAATTTGTCAAGTGTGGGAAATTGATGTTCAAACAGCTATGCAAAATTTGGCGGCGCTGCGCGTCGCCGTTTTTCCGCTATTCCGGAAAAACCTCAGGGGGGGGTCAAAATGACCCCCCACCAGGGCGAGGGTTAATTTATAGGTGCCAATGCAAAAACAAAGGCATTTCAGTAATTAACCAACTCAAAACAAATCTATACTTGATTATCATTTAGTGTAGGCCTAGTTATGAGTTAGTTTTGGTAATGACCATGTCAAAACAAAGTAAGCCTTTGTGAACTTTTTTTTCAGTGATGTATGCTAGCGTTCTAATTTAAGAAAAATGCTTCTAGTAGCGAAAGCTCTCTGGCGTATATCGATAATGAAGTTCCGTCGGAATGTGATTGGCGACTTTTAAATATCTCAGCAACTTAAGTGAATCTGGAGAAATAAAGTACATGGATAAATTTAGAAAAAATATGTTCTATAGACTGGTGTCAACAACTCCACATGACTAATGTGAGTAGGCAGTAGGCACACTCTTTTTAAACCATCATGTTTTTCTTGTCAAGGCGCTTTTAACCCTATCGAGTCCTGCGGGCGGCTGAAATTACGTTAACCTGCGAGGAGGCAGATTCTGCCCCCCAGAGATCTTGAGAACCACTCTGCCGATTTTGATGGGACGAACATCATTCGATTCGTTGTGACAATTTTTTTTAGCCCTGGATTTTTTCTTCCTAAAAAATAGGGGGCAAGGGGGCAACAAGTATTAACATTTTGTGGGTTTTTGAAAGGTCATTGCAGCCATGTGATACGACCGATTTCCATGCACGAAACTCTTTCGAGCTTCCAATGTCATGCTCTTCAATATATGAAAGGGAAAATCACCAAAGCAAAAAATCATGGGTGTACTCACAGATAAAAATGGGGGGAATTTCTGATAATAAATATGTGCTGTTCGTGAGTGTTTGGACGATAGGAACGTCACATGTGTGCTTTGTTGGTGTAATTTGTTATATGTAATATATTGCACATAGGTGGATCCAGGTAAACAACGTGGGGTGCACCATGTGCGGAGCGTCTTTTATCATCATACTAATTTGAAGTTGGGCCTAATTTGACGGAGTATATCACCTCCCATTTTACGTACCTGAGTGCGCCTCTGCCCCAAATAGGTATAATCCGAGTATGTATGATGTATATAGCAGTGACATAGTTGCTGACGCTTTTATTCCACCACAAACTACGAAGGAAGTATGCGCCGCACAACCACATTTGTATCGACCTTCCCAAAACATGAGCCTGGAACCGCCTCTGATGGTCCGATGTTGTAAAATTTGGACGCAACACGCGTCATTCAATTCTAGGAAAAGTCCGAAGGTTTCCAGACGATAGACGTTGAACGGTTCAGAAGAGGCGTGCGAAAACTACCGGTGGGACCAGCTAGGTGCATCCGCGGACCGCGGGACCGCTGCACAGTGTGACCAAACACCAGTTTAGCCGGAATTTATTCGTAGTGCCTGTCGTTTTCGCTGAAAATGATTAGAGATGACTTTTAGCGATACAACTACTACTAATTAAGCTTTATGCAACAATTTGCTCGATTCTTGCGCACTGGCGGATCCAGAACGTGTATTTGGGGGCTAAATTTATAAAAGTTTCAACCAAATTTGAAAAACTCATTGATTGAGCTTTCTGTGTACGTTATTGAATGGTTTAAGCAAACATGCACTAATTCAAAGTTGATTATATTTCCTTCTTAAGTTGAAAATCTGTCAAATTTCGCCGATTTCAGGCGATATGTGTAAGGTGCTAAAGCCTCTGCCATCCCCCTTGGATCCATTAATTAGTGTTCGTGCAGGACTATTATGGTTCTTTTGCGTTAATATCAATGGTAATGAATGAGTAAAATCATCTAATTGAAGGCTTGTGTTGAACATGGTGGCCCCAAAACCCAACCCAACCCAGCCGAAACCCATGGGAAACCAAGCCCAGACCCAGACCAGACCCATTCAAATTCATTAAATTGATACCCGATTGCCCATGGGGCCCATTCCAGATAAGCATATAATTATTTTCACAAAATTGAACCATTACCCTACGTGGTTGACTTCAAATATTAAACGAGAAATTAATATTAGGACCTGTGTGTGCGGCTGATTTGAACTTATCGAACACTTTGCTGTCAACATTATCATATTGGATAAGACCTGATCAGACATGGTTTAAAAAATATTACTGCCCTATTACTTACCATGATTTATTGTTGTCATATTGATGCCAAAGTTTATATTGTTTTAAGTGTCCTATACAGTGGCTAGCCACGGGTGGGGGGGTCCTATGGGTCCTAGGACCCCCCCGGCTGCCTTGAGGGCCCCTCGAGCTGGCAAAAGCACCATAAAGGGGGTGAGGGCCCCTCGAGCTATCCGAGGGCCCCTCAACCCGGCCGAGGCCCCCTCAAGGTGGCTGAGGGCTCCCTCAAGCTGTCCAAAGGCCCCTGAAGCTAGACTAGGGCCCCTCAAGCCGGGCAAGGCCCCTCAAGGTGACTGAGGGCCCCCTAGAGCTAGCAAAGGACTCCCTCAAGGTTGATGAGGACCCTCTCAAGGTGGCTGAGGGCCACCTTAAGCTGACAGAGGGCCCCTCGAGCCAGCCGAGGGCCCCCTCAACGTGGCCGCAAGGGCCCCCTCAAACTGACCGAGGGCCCCTCTTAAGCTGGCCAAGGCCCTATAAGCTGACCGAGGGCCCCCTCAAGCTTTTCCAGGGCCCCAAGCTTGCCGAGGGCCCCCCAAGCTGGCCGAGGCCCCCTTCAAGGTGGCTGAGGCCCCCTCCAAGGTGGCTGAGGGCCTCCTCGATCAAGCTGCTTGAGTACCCCTCAAGCTGGCCGAGGGCCCCTCGAGCTGGCCAAGGGTCCCATCAAGCTGACTGACTGCCCCTCGAACTGGCCGAGAGCCCCTAAAGCCGACTGAGACACCCTCAATGTAGCTGTGGGCCCCTTCGAGCTTCCAGAGGGTTCCTCGAGCTAGTCAAAGGCCCCTCAAGCCGACCTAGGGCCCTCAAGGTGACTGAGGGCCTCAAACTGACTGAGGAATTCTCAACTGTCCGAGGGCCCGCAAAGCTATTGAGGGGGTCCCTTCCAATCTGGCCAAGGGATCCTCAAGCTGCCCGAAACTCTCTCAAGCTGGCCGAGGGCCCCTTGACCTGGCAAGGACACCCTCCAAGGAGGCTCAGGGCCCCCTAGAGCTGGCTTAGTGTCCCTCGAGCTAGCCGAGGGTCCCTGGAGTTGGCCAAGGGTCCCCTCAAGCTTGTTGAGGGCCCTCAAGCTGACCGAGGTCCCCTTCGGCTGGCCAAGGGACCACTCAAGCTGGACGAGGGCCCTCTCAGGCCGACGGAGGATCCCTCAAGGCCGACATAGTTACCTCTTAGGCTGACAGAGGGCCCTGCGGCCGACAGAGAGTCCTTCATGCTGTCTTAACTCCAAGTTCCCTCTTTAGATGTTTTAGAGGGTCCTTTAGGCTGTTCCTGAGGGTGTCTAGAAACGATAGAGGGCAATTCAGCTCGACAAATGCCACTGAGAGACCGGACAAAAGGGCCCCTTAGGTCGACAGAGTGTTCAATCAGTTCGACGGTGCCCCCTCAGACCGACGGCGGGTCTTTAAGGCTGATAGAGGGCCCTTCACGCAAACAGAGGATCCTCTCACGCCAGCAGTGGACACCGGTCGGCCTTGGATGGCGTCCAGGGGGAGCACGGCCCTTTCTGGGCCCATTTATTTTGGCCTTGCCCTTGATCAACATTTAGGAACGTTCGGCGGGGCCTCCTTTTATTTTGGGAGCATACTTTTTGTGGGGGGGGGGCGGCGGGTTCAAACGATAGCCGTTTTTACGAAGGACTTTATTTACCGGGTAATTGGGGTGTTTCAGGCGATTGGGGCGATTTGGGTGTTTGGTTTAAATGAGGGAGGGTTTGGGCCAGTGTTAGAGCTATGACTACAAAACACGGTGCTAGGTCCAAAATGTCCTTAATTAAAAAATGCAAAAACTCAGCCCGATCCCCCTTATAAACCAAACACCCCAATCGCCCCAAAACGCCCAAATTACCCGGTAAAAAATCCTTCATGAAAACGGCTAATATATTTTTGCTCTTGGTTAGCTTTTTTCGCTCAGCTCCCTACACAGATACAGTCATTAATGGTACGAGTGAGAGTCCTATATCGCAAAAGTTGTGAATTCTTAGTTGCTTATAGGCGGCTGATTTTTTTCTTCTTCTGCGTATATTTCCCTCATGCCTATAGCTATAAATGGTAAATTTTAACGACTAAGCTGCAATAAATTACTTCAGAGTTACTAGGCTTAGCAGTCAGCTGCCACGATTTCGGAAAACAATTAAAAAATAGAGTTTGGAACTGGTAGTGTAGGTAAACAAACATCAACACACAATAACGCAGGAACCGGAGGGAAGGGAGGGGGCAGCGGCCAGCGCCCGACAACATTTTCAGCTTTTGACATTACGCCTATGGGCGTTGCATGGAAAGAATCGACTTCAAAATGACCCTGTCCCTCTAATTTTCGGAAGGTTCCGGCGCCCATGTAAACACATCACAACTTATACAAGCTAGCAGGTGTTGCTAACGCCATGTGTATGGAGAAAGCTCCATAATCATTTTGAAACAAAAATAAGTACCTAAAACAGTGTTTTTATCAACATTTCGAAATTTCGAGATAGCCATGTAAAAGACCATTTCATTCTCTGACGATACCTGTTATGCTAATACTTTGCTAAAACAATTAACAAGCAACTCTCCATGAGTGATTAACAATGTTTTTTTTCTTCATCGGGGTCAGCTTTGCGCCATGTTCCCGGAGGCTATGGTGCCGGGGAGGGGGGGAGGGGCCTGGGGTTACACCCCCTGGGGATTCCCTCCTCTCGAGCCTAGGGATTTTGATCCGGGCGGCTACCCTCCCGAACGGCACCACCGGGAAATTGAACCCGGGCTGTCCGTGGAAGTCCGAAGAACATACCACGGAGCTACCGGCTCCCCAACAATGGAAGGGCTTCGGTCCAACGGCCGAGTTTGCCCCCTGAAAAACGGACCCCGGACCCTCTTCTAATGCAACGTTTTGAAAGAAGCACACCATTCGATGTGCAATAAAATATTGGGAAAAGTTACCAAGTTCTACTATTCTAGGTTAAATATTTGATAAACTGTACGCGAAAAACGTCGTTTTAGCCCACCCTGACGCCAATCGGGTTAAAGAGAGTTCGTGTTTTACAAATAATGCTGCATTGGAAAATTATGGGTCATAAATTTTGTGGGCCCCTAGCACAAACAGTGGGCCCCCAAATCTGGTTTGCGGACCCCCCTTTCCCGACTGAATCCTAAGCTACGTACTGGGTCCTATATCATATTATAAAAAAACACCATATTTACCTGGTTCCAACATTCTGGTTGTCAAGTAAAGAAATAACTCTTAGCGACATGTATTCCAAAAATTCCATACCGATGCCCATCCAGTACCCGATGAAAAGTAAAAAAAAAATGCATACCCACCCAGCATTTGGAAGAATTGAGTGGGCATCCATGGGTGCACCCAGCCCATGATAGTTCCCTCTTGACGACGTTATCAAATGTAAAGCTTTTTTACTTTGTTTTACAACCAGAGTTTGGCAATTATTTGCCGTTTCCTGATCCCTCAGTGGGCTGAAAAATAGGAGACATACATGTTCCGGTGTCCCTTTATGTCACACTCATGACACAACATGAACCAACATGACGAAAGATCTTTATCATCGCTCAACACGACCTCACTACCTACTCGGCGCTACTGCTGCTGATACATCAGCTGCAGCTAGAAGTGTCCAAATTGTGGTAGCAGCTGACGGCCTGCAAGATCGTGTTGATCTGGTGGATCAGCTGCTGGTTGACTCTGATTCAGGCTGCGAAGTCGGCTGCCAAGCGTAAGACGCAGCGGGCGCCCGGCGGTGTTTCCTCGTTGAGTTTCCACTGCCTTCCGCCCGCGGCTCGGTCGACTCGCAGCCCCAATCGCGTTCTGACGGCCTCTTTCACCTCATTCTGCCACTGCTGGTGGTGTTCCTAGCTCTTGTTTCCACCTGGAAGCCGGTAGCTCAGATAGAGGAGGCAATCGAAGCACTAAATCCAGCAGTGCAGCGTGCTCAGGCATAACCCAGGACCAGGGATTATGTTGGGACGGACCGTCCGGCGGCAGCTGCCAGGTCGTTGAAGTTCTTCAGCGTGGGACCACACATGCTACAACCTTACTTCAACCCCAATGTCTTACACACACCAAACAGAAAGACAATCAAAGCTATTGGTAGCTGCATCCATTGACGTAACAAGCAANAAGGACCCATTCAAGTTGACTGGGGGCCCCCTCGAGCTACCGAGGGCCCCTCAAACCGGCCGAGGCCCCCTCAAGGTGGCTGAAGGCCCCCTCAAAGCTGTCCAAAGGCCCCCTGAGCTAGACGAGGGCCCCTTCAAGCCGGGCGAGGGCCCCTCAAAGGTGGACTGAGGGCCCCCTAGAGCTGGCAAAGGAACTCCCCAAAGGTTGATGAGGACCCTCTCAAGGTGGCTGAGAGCCACCTTAAGCTGACAGAGGGCCCTCGAGCCAGCCAGGGCCCCCTCAACGTGGCCGCAAGGGCACCCTCCAAAACTGACCGAGGGCCCCTCTAAGCTGGCCAAGGCCCCATAGCTGACCGAGGGCCCCCTCAAGCTTTTCCAAGGCCCCCAAGCTTGCCGAGGGCCCCCCAAGCTGGCCGAGGCCCCCTCCAAGGTGGCTGAGGCCCCCTCCAAGGTGGCTGAGGCCCCCTCCAAGGTGGCTGAGGCCCCCTCCAAGGTGGCTGAGGGCCTCCTCGATCAAGCTGCTTGAGGACCCTCAAGCTGGCCGAGGGCCCCTCGAGCTGGCCAAGGGTCTCATCAAGCTGACTGACTGCCCCTCCGAACTGCCGAGAGCCCCCTAAAGGCCGACGAGAGCCACTCAATGTACTGTGGGCCCCCTCGAGGCTTCCAGAGGGTCCCTCGAGCTAGTGCGAAGGCCCCTCAAGCCGAGTGAGAGCCGCTTCAGTGTGACTGAGGGCCCCCTCAAACTACTGAGGAATCCTCTAGCTGTCCGAGGCCCGCAAGCTATTTAAGGGTCCTCTATCTGGCCAAAGGAACCCTCAAGCTGCCGGAGAACTCTCTCAAGCTGGCCGAGGGCCCCTTGACCTGGTAAGGGCACCCTCAAAGGAGTCTCAGGGCCCCTAGAGCTGCTTAGGGCCTCGAGCTAGCCGGAGGGTCCTTGGAGTTGGCAGGGCCCACCTAAGGTGTTGAGGGCCCCAAGCTGCGCGAGGTCCACTTAGAGCGGGCCGACGGCCTCCTCAAATGGCTGAGGTCCCTGCGAGCTGGTCGGGGCCCTGCGGCTGGCCAAGGGGACCCCTCAAGCTGGACGAGGGCCCTCTCAGGGGCGACGGAGGATCAAACCTCAAGGGCCGACATAGCTACTCTTAGGCCTGACAGAGGGCCCCGGCGGCCGACAGAGAGTCCTTCGATGCTGTCCCAAGTTCCTCTCTAGATGTTCCAGGAGGGTTTTTCTAGCTGTTCCTGAGGGCCGTCCTTAGAACGATAGAGGCAATTCAGCTCGACAAAAGTGCCACTGAGACCGACGAAAAAAGGGCCCTTTAGGCCGACTGAGTTTTCATCAGTCCGCCGGTGCCCCCTTTAGACCGACGGCGGGTCTTTAAGGGCTGATAGAGGGCCCTTCACGCCAACAGAGGGTCCTCTCACCCAGGCACGTGGACCACCGGTCGGCCTTGAATGGCGTGCCAGGAAACACGGCCCTCTAGGCCATTTTTTTTGGCCTTGCCCTTGATCAACATTTTAGGAACGTTCGCCGGGCCTCCTTTTATTTTGAGAGCATAAACTTTTGCTTTTTGGGTCTTTTTTGAAGGGGGGGGGGGCGGCGGGTTCAAACGATTAGCCGTTTTTACGAAGGGAATTTATTTACCGGTAATTGGGCCTTCGGCATTGGGGCGATTTGGTATTTTGGTTTAAATGAGGGAGGGTTTGGGCAGTTGTTAGAGCTATGGACTACGTGACACGTGTTGGTCCAAAATGTCCTGAATTCAAAAATGCAAAATCAAGGCCCGATTCCCCCTTAATAAAACAAACACCCCAATCGCCCAAAACGCCCCCAATCCCTTAAAAAATCCTTCGTTGAAAACGCTTAATATATTTTTGCCCTTGCGTTAGCTTCTTTCCACAGCTCCCTTACACACATACAGTCATTAATGGTCGAGTGAGATCCTAAAGTCGCAAAGTTGTGAATCCTTAGTTGCTTATAGGCGGCTGATTTTTTTCTTCTTCTGCGTAGATGTCCCTCATACCTATAGCTATAAATGCCACATTTGAACGACTAAGCTGCAATAAATTACTTCAGAGTTACTAAGCTTAGCAGTCAGCTGCCATGATTTCGGGAAAACATTAAAAAGAAGTTTTGAACTGTAGTGTAAGGTAAACAAACATCAACACACAATTAACGCAGGAACCGGAGGGAAGGGAGGGCAAGCAGCCAGCGCCGGGGGCCCCGCAACATTTTCAAGATTTTGACATTACGCCCATGGGCGTTGCATGGAAAGATCGACTTCAAAAATGCCCCTGTCCCCTCTTAATTTTCGAAAGGTTCCGGCGCCCTTGTAAAAACATCGACAACTTATACAAGCTAGCAAGGTGTTTGCTATCGCCTATGTGGATGGGAGGAAAAGCTCCATAATCATTTTGAAACTAAAATAAGTAAAACAGTTTTTTATCAACATTTCGGAAAATTTCGAGATTCCATGTTAAAAGACCATTCCATTCTCTACGATACCTGTTACGCTAATACTTTGCCTCAGAATAATAAACAAACAACTCTCCATGAGTGATTAACCATGAAGGGCTTTGGTCCAATATGGCCGAGGTTTGCCCCTAAAAACGCCCTGACTCTCTCCTAATGCAACGTTTTGAAAGAAGCACACCATCGACCGTGCAATAAAAATATTAGGAAAATTACCAACGTTGTACTATTTTAGGTTAAATTTTAAATAAAAAACTGTACAGCGAAAAAAGTCGTTTTAGCCCCCTGACGCCAATCGGGTTAAAGGAGAGTCGTGTTTTACATATAAAGCTGCATTGGCAAATTATGGGTCATAGATTTTGTGGGCCCCTAGTACAAACGGTGGGCCCCCAATCTGGTGCGGGCCCCCCCCCCCCCTGGAGCTAAAGTCCTAGCTACGCTACTGTGTAAGGTGCACCGTAATGGTGGTATCATGTGAGCTAAATGCTAATACGGTCAGACTACAGTGATCAGAGGTGGAAAATCCGCATTTGATCCGTGATCAGGACTGAAGGTGGCCGCCAGTCACGTTCTGGGACACCGCTATGTTAAATTGTAACGTGTCTGTTCCTGTCAACGCAACGGAACGTGGGGTATGAGCCTGACCGGGCACAGGAGGTCGAAACAAGGACAGAGAGGCTGAACAAGAACCAGATTGAGAACAAGAACCAGAAACAGGTCTTGACGTGGTCGATGACCTGCCGCAGCATTAAATAACTACGAACGAGCGCGAAGCGCGAGCGAGTCCTCACTGAATACCGGATTTTTGTTTTCACATATTAGCGGCCGACCCGGCCCGGCCAGACCATAACGCTTGTCAGAAGCTTATATCTTTTGAATCTCGCATCAGATTGACATGCGGTTTTCGCCATCTGATAGCCCCATCCAATGACATTATGTTATTGGCATGTTTCGACTCACGTGAGGAGTCAGCATGGCACGTGACACGTGCCGCGTCAGGGGTGTCAGAAAACGTTATCTTGCTATAGTTGAGAAACGGCTGGACTGATTAGGCTGAAATTTGGTGTGTGGTTTGAGACCATACCACTAGCAATGTTACAAAAGTCAAACTTTGGGTCACACTGCACGTGCACACGTGCATCCCTGTTCCGTTCACGAAATCACCTACAAAACATTGTTGCAATACCGGACCTATATCTCGACAACCAGAAGTCGCAAAGACACGGGTCAAACACAGATGTGTAGAGAAACGATCCGCCCAGGCCCATGCGCTATGTGCCGATCAGCGGCGCGTGGTACGTGCCAAGTCAATGGCTGTACAATCGCAAATTCATGGTTTATGACATATTCACGATTTAAATCAGTGCTCGGCACCTATGAGACGTGAAGCGATGAAATAACCACCAATTGTAGACCAATGTACAATGTACATACCATCTCTAAAATGCATGTGAAAAATCAGATTGAAAAGCAATATTGCACTGCTAAAATCCGCCTGTAGTATATATATACTGGCGAATTTAGAATATTTCCTTCATTGCACCATCGTAACGGCAAAACCAAGGGGTGCTAAGCGATACAAATGATACAGCTGTAAAGCACAATGAAATCCATATAATATCCACCCAAAATGTATTTTTGCTTACAAACATGAAGCTTATAATTGCAAGTTTAAAAGAACTCTGCAAAACCTATTTTGTTCAAAGTGTCGATTTAGTTCGGATTCATTTGTGACGGCAAAACAACATATAGCGAAAATGCTTCGCACAAAAACAACCTCCGTAGGGCGGATACGAAATTGACGCGGGTTTATTCGGGCTCGCTCGTCCTTCGCCGTTTAAGACGTCTTACTGGTTTATATCGTAGCCAAATAAGGCAAGGCTATAGGCTACAGCTTATAGCTATGATATGAAATGTGCCGAAAACTTCCGTTAACACCATCCGGGAGGCAACGTATAATATGAATCTACAAAGTTGATAGCTGAAATTGGAAAAGTGCCGTACCTACTACCTACCGAAGGATAAACAACGCTGTTGACTGCAATACGAGTGTAATGAAGTGTTAGTGCTATCACCTCGAGCATTCAATGTTAGTGCTTACTGCTTAGTGCGAATTTAGTAACAATAATTAGCACACAACGAGTACATATCAGGTCAAAATACAGAGGCAGCGAAACACTTATGCTGAATGCATGAAGGCAACTTAAATAAATGTAAAGCATAGTGTGTCCATTACACGAAAACATACCCTTGAATTGTTGCTTTATTTGCTGCTACCAGTTCCCTCCCGTTCAGAATCAGAAGCGCATGACGTATCACTATTAGGCAACGCTGTGACTGTTCGCCCCGTTTGCAGCAAAAATATTCGGAGGTGGCTACGGCAGCAGGCGGGAGAGTGAGCTGGAGCAGGAGCTGGACATGCTGGAGACGCAAAGGGCGCGCATCATGGAGGCCAACTTCAAGGTCAGCACGTACTTTCTCTATAGGGCGCCAGGGAGACTTTCCGCTCCAATGCAGATGATGCGGGCGACATCAAGAGAGTAGATGACTGGGGATTTCAGAACTGAATTCTGCGATATACCATGAGAGCCAGGACGTCACTGAACCACGTGACCGGCTCTCATACCACCACCTGCGCCGGAGATGCTCGCTACCCGCGGCCACGAAGCAGCTGCACTCGGCGTTACCCGTGTCTGTCATTCATTAATGCCATGCTATAGCAGACTTAAGTGCCGAATTGGGGCGACTAAACCCGCATGACATATGCAAAAGCATCCGATGCGAAATAATCCCACCCGCTGATGATATGGGTGGTGCTTGTTGCAATGACTTAGGCCTGATATGAGAATAAGCCTGGTATGAAACAAGTCACGCTGAAAATGTTGTTAATGTTGTTTCAGTGGCGTCAGGCGCAGATGATGATGGAGTACGCCTGTCGCCAGCTGGCGGTGGCCGTGCAGAAGTGGCAGGACCTGCCGGACATCCCGACCATGTCAGTATTCCCGCCGGCAGTCCGGACGGTCTCCACGCCGACATCATTCCGCGATCGTGCCCTCGCACTGACAGTCCCCCGCCGGCTCCGTTAAGCCGGTCTTAGGAAAACCGGCGAGCCGTGATCGTGTAGAGGCCTGCACAGCCGGAGATGATGCATGCATTATGGATTAACAGCCGGACAGTTGTGTTCTGACACCTGCTCTGGTGTCAAATCTACCGCACAGGATAAACGTTCACCGAGAGGCGTTACATACCGGTCCAGTTCACATCGAATCCCGGGTCAAAACGGCTCACGCGTACCACTTAAGTTAGATATTCAGATGTCGGTCTTGTTCTATATCGTTCGAATCAGCTTGCGTCCCTAGCGAATGATAAAAGCAAGGCACCGCAACGCCAAGCCTGCGATGAGAGATAAGGACAATCCGCAGATTACTGGGAAGCTCGGCTATCTTATGCCGTGTCCGCAGAATATGAGAGAGCGCTGCGAACCTAGCTCTCCGTGTGACTCCGAGCCGTCCCGTCCGTGAGTGCTCTCCTGGCCCCTCCGTCTCTAAACAGTGACAGCGGCCTCTGTGTCTGTCATCAGGACAGGCACTGTCATGTGACAGCATGTGGACACGTAGCGCACTATCAGGAGGACTTGTTGCTAAAGCGTAATGTCCTTGGAGAAGGATGTTGTTGTGGCTGTTGTTGCGGTGCCTCCGTTAAATTATATATCAGCTTCAGTCCTCCTTGCTTCCTATCAGTCACATTCAGATGTCAAATTGGCATCTAATTATTTATTTTAACGTATTCACTTTCATCACAACAGATCCTTCGCCCAAAAACAAGAGGCGTTCTGCTCTCCGTGTGACCCCGAGTCTTGTCTCTAAGATTCCTCTCGTCTCTAAGATTGGCCTTACGATGCCCTTCCCGAGGGCCTCATCAGGTCGGGTGAGACAGACACTAACGCAGGTCACTCGGTTCGAGTCGAACCCACGGCCGGTGTTCCCTCCGCAGTCTGCACTCTGCTCCGACCACTGGACCAGCCCGGCCCCTGCACGCCCCTGTGACTGTGACCCCTGACCCCTGTGACCCCTGTACTGTTACTTGGCACAGCCGACACCTGACACAGCCCCCGTGTCGGTCTGCTTCCAGAGAGCTGGAGATCCGCTACACGATGCCAGCCTCGGCCCGTCACAGTCTGATGTCAGCTAACCCTCGGACGGTCGACCTGACCCACGCCGATGGCGTCGACAGCAGCGACATCAACAGGGTGCGTATCCCGGAGAGACATCGACGCTCGAACAGCCACTCTTGTTACCTGGCACTGCAGGCTTGGAAAAACGACGACAATTTGCCACATAATCGCCGAAGCTTTTATGTAATGATGACACAGCCCGGAAGGCATTCATCCCTCAAAAGGATTCGAAGATCGCAGATCCGAGCACCATTGGTAGATAAATACCCAACATGTGCTGTTTTGGCATCCTATATTCCAGTTCGCTCAAAAGTGTAGTAAGTTTCGTTTATTTTTAACCTCTGGAGCATGGTCCCCATTGTATTGTGACCACCGGCACGGTAGGGCATAGTGTGCCGTATTGAGCTGTTTGGCTTGACAGCTCCTGTATGGGCGGAGACGGCGGTGGCGGCCGCACGGCTGGACGGCTTTTAGTGTGGGGAAGCTCAGCCATAGACGTCGGGAGTGCTGCCTGATGGGCCAATTGGGGGGGGGGGTCTGTTGCTACCTGATAAGGTTGTAACACGCCACGGTATGGCGGCGTGGGCGTGGGGTTGTCTGTGACGGAGGCGGGCGATATAGGCAAGATTCGTGTAGAAAACAGGATAAATACATTTCCTTTATAACAATGCCTCCACTCCAACTGCCGTGGCTATTCATTGACATACAATTCACTGAAATCAGGTGATAACAGGAGGCTGGCTATGCTATAAACAGTTACTTGTTATGTAATCGTTTGGGATTTCGTTCTAGAAAGTTGTGTTCCTTATAGCAATTACATGGCTACAGTAAATTAAATGCTGAAGTGTATATAATATCAGTTCGGTAAAGTAATTGATATCGGTTCACTTACGACATTGTGACATTCCGCAAGTGAAACGATAGCTCCAGACCGTGTGCCTAGTTAGGTGTTAAGCTTAGTTAAATGTTTTCGTCGGACGACACGGCAGGAGATGGAGCGAGTGTTTGAGGCCCCGACCAGTGATAACCCGGAGGAGGCCAGGAAACAGCTGCAGCACAACCACGACAAGGCATCGTCCCTGCTCCGCTGGTTCGAGCAGGTACGGAACGCCTCACCACACTTTGTTTGTTTAAAACCCCCTTAAACAGGAAGGCACGAAATACCTCACCACGCTTGCTGACAAAGAAAGGGACTTCTTACTTTTATTTTATCATGATGGGAATGAAACCTTCCCGCGAAAACAGGTTAGTTAATCATTGTATTTTGTAAGCAACTAGGCTTTTAAGAGTGAAGCCCAAAGCCATTTATTTAGGGCTAAACAGTGATGCACGTGGCTGAAGTGTTGCTGAATAAGACATGCTGGAAACGACCTCCAACACTTCACTTCAGCCATTCAGTCAATCGATAGTGCTAATTGCTCAATTAATGGATTCACTTAGCATTGCAAAACGAGCGACAAGCGACACGCTACCGTGACAGTGTCTAGTGTTTCGCTAAGCGAAACATCGCACGGCTAACACCATAAATAATAGCCTCACCTTTGCAACCGGCACCGTACCGCGCAGCGATCGACACGACGGTATTCGCAATGCGATATTCACTGGGGGATAGTCACAAAGGGATATTCGTACAGCTCCTGTCACAGGTGTTCTCAAAACATGCTGTAATTCCCGAGTGCAATCATCAGGTGATTAGAGCTGTGGCTACGTCACTGCTCCTCCGGACCTCCCTTATCTCGGCGGGCGGCGCGGATCCGCAGGCGCGGTGGGTCAAGGTCCTGAGACACATCCCGGCTCATCTCAGTGTGACCAATGGAGTTCAACCTGCGCCGAATCAGTCCCATCCTCTCAGCGGGGGTGCGGCCAGGACAATCTGGGTCTCAATGTTCACCGACTCAGTCCCATCCTCTCAGCGGGGGTGCGGCCAGGGCGATCTGGGTCTCAATGTTCACCGACTCAGTCGCATCCTCTCAGCGGGGTTGCGGCCAGGACAATCTGGGTCTCAATGTTCACCGAATGAGTCTGATCCGCTCTGCGGTTGGTGAGACTAGGGCAGTTCAATGATTGCCGACGGAGCTCCTTCGCGCTCATCCGCGGTCCTGAGAGCTC
Organism: Semibalanus balanoides; assembly: GCA_014673585.1. Lineage (NCBI taxonomy): Eukaryota > Metazoa > Arthropoda > Thecostraca > Balanomorpha > Balanidae > Semibalanus > Semibalanus balanoides. The sequence continues at coordinate 20,495 of VOPJ01015683.1, read as the reverse complement.
CGGTCTCCGCTGATCGCCAGTCTCATTCACTCTTTCCGCGTTACTGACCATGGCGGTCTCATCCTGTCTGCGCCGCTGCACCTATCAGCTGCATGCTCTCTGTGCGAGACCAGTTATTTTACGTTCCTGGTTATATCGCTGACAGCATACCACGAAAACGAGTACAGGACACAAACTGAGCGCTTAGGAATGCAAACACGTACAGTCACGAGCGACCCCACACAACTTCATTATACCAGCGATCGTTTTTCGTCCAAACAAACAAGCAGTTCTATCAGCTACCGGGAACAACGCGAGCCACGAGGCACACAGTACACACACAAACTGCTTTCAAAAAGCATATCAAGGAGCAACTGGGATTGGCAAGTCCCCGCATTTTTACACAGATGGGTAAACAATTGTTAATATTCTCCACACGAGGCTGAGAGGCAGAACGTCCCATTTTAATTATCATTTATTCCAACTCCTAAAATCGGACACACCAGCATGTTCCTGCGGCCATGAAATGGAAAATGTTAGGCACTTTATACTTCCATGCCCCAAATACATCCTCGAAAGAAAAGCACTGTTCGTCAATTTTTCAAACACACTGCATTGCGATTTCATAAATATATCGACCTACATGATACATCCAACTCCAAATCCTTATGCATGGACATAATCTCGGCGGCAGTGATGGTCGCGCGGTGGCTAAGTAGTAGTAAGTATCTTCAGGCATGTATTTAGAAAACAAGAAGATTTGACTGCGACTAGCAGAAAATTTGTTGGCGGACGAGCGAGGCGAGCCTGGCGAGGTGTGTGCAGTGACGTACTGTGTACTGTTCACTGTACTGTGCACTGTGCACTGTACCGTGCACTGTGCACTGTACTGTGCACTGTACTGTGCACTGTACTGTGCACTGTACTGTGCACTGTACTGTGCACTGTACTGTGCACTGTGCAGGCTTCTCTTAGCCATAGGCCTGCCCTGCGGGCCTGACGTAGCGGCGGCGGTGGAGGTACTCGAGAGAATGCATGTTAAATTTTGAGTTGATACCTGGACTTAAGCGCTTGTAAGCGCTTCTGTGCCAACTCACCATTAATTTGCATTGAATTCCTTTTTCTGTAAATAGACGTGATGATGATGCTGATGATGACGATGACGATGACGATGACGATGACGATGACGATGACGATGACGATGACGATGAAGATGACGATGACGGATAATGACGATGAATCGATGACGATGACGATGACCGAATGACGATGACGATGACGGATGACGATGACGATGACGATGACGATGACGATGACGATGACGATGACGATGACGATGACGATGACGATGACGATGACTGCCGAGTGGGTCATTGATTTCAGACTGAGTCTGAACTCTGATCCCTCTCTGCGGTACTGAGTATGAACTCTCATCCCTCTCTGCGGTACTGAGTCTGAACTCTGATCCCTCTCCGCGGTACTGACCACGGCCTCATCTCCTCTCTGTGGCGCTGCCCAACAGGTGCTCAACACCACCATCATGCAGGACCTGGCCGCCATCAACCAGCGGGTGCGGGACACCACCCAGGCTCTCAAGGAGGAGCGCATCCGGCTCATCAAGCAGAAGGTCAGTCAGTCAGGCGACACATAAGCCTCCGCCGGGAAACCGAATCGCCGGGGAGATACCTACTGCAATGTCCGGGTCATATTGTTTCACCGGGGTGAAGCGGCTTTGGTAGAGCTATGTCATGCTAGCTTACTTACTTACTTATACTTATACAGTGCGGAATTAAGAAGCCCATATGGTCTCACGGATCCGGACAATGCTGAGCTCCTTAGCGTTAGCAAGATCCTTTTCCTCAGTCGTTGATGTGGATTGTGTACAGTGTAGACCATATGTTCTGTCCCCTTCATCGACACCATCCGACGACGATGCGTCCGGCGAACAAATCCTTCGTGAAAACGGCTAGTCCTTTCGGTGCACTATTCGAATACACCCTCCGTTTCTCTGGGTTGATGTTTGTTTTCGTCTGCCGGAAGCTAACTTTGAAAGCATACTTAAAATGCCTTGCCTAAGCGCACTCATTTAATTTAATGTAAAAATTATCTATCGGTGCTGTCTGTCGGTGCTACACGTAGTGAAATCTAATGAAACTATTTATGCCCTCGCCCCTGATACCCGGCGCGAGGGCTATAGTAAATGCATTGGATTCCACTGCGTGCAGCACGGACAGACAGAGACAGAGGTGATGTCGTTGGAAAGGATAGAACATATGGTCTACACTGAACATGTCATCTGAACTAAGCAAACTAACCTGAAAAGCGTTAAATTTGTTACAGCAACGATACAAAAGACAGTTATAATGTGCATTCGATTTGCATTTCCTTTTCTGAGAAAAAGTGACGGTCGATTCCCGGTTTTCGGTCAGATTTTAAGTCAGTTCACAGTATTACAGTATTTCACAATGTCAGCTATTGCGTCATTCCTTTCAACGTATGTACGTAACACGTAGACTTCTCACGAGATGTTTCGAGCGTTTCCTTCTTCCGATGAAACGATTTCAAGGAAACAATGTAGTGATATCCATCAAACATGGACACCCGCACATGTAACACGCATATCAACATAGCACGCATATAAATGGGTCAAGGACTGGATTTCCACTGAATATTCTATTATTTTTGTATGTGTAATACACTGTGAACTTTGAAAGCTGTGCTTAATGTTCTGCTCACGTCAAATCACTGCTCCGTTTAACGCTGGATATAACACAAAATGGAATTACGCTACTGGAACATACACTGCAGTGTATAAAGCTGTGGCGTGCATAGTGGCGTCACCTAAAATGTACACAGTGACAGGGGCGGATCCAGAACGGTAGTTTGGGAGGAGCCCTTTTTTAGGGGGAGGCAGGCGCGGATCCAGGATTTCGGTCAGGCGGGGGGGGCGCCCAATACAAAAAAGTTGCGCCCCTGCCGCCGCACCCTCACGCGGCCATAAAAAAAGACCCGTTCCAGGGGACAGCGGCCCAAACGCCGCCCCCCCCCCTGGATCGCGCCTGGGAGGTGAGTCCAAAAAAGTCTCACATAATGTAAAACTCATTGATTCCGCTTCCTAGATTCCGTTCCTTAATCACTATTACTGATTTAAACATAAGCTTCATGTCTGGCATGAACAAAATTCCCCCTGGGATCGTCCACACATGACGTTACTGTGGGTGCACAGTACAAAATGTCTGCCACAATGTCCGCAGCCACTTTGTGGCCCTACTCTATGTACGCACACTGTGACGCAGTTTTACGTACACTGCAGCGCAGGCGAATCCGCAAGGGCACGGAGCCATCCCCCCCAAAAAGGGGCTCTGAGACTATAATTGCCCCCCCCCCACAAAAAAAAACAGTTCGGACAAATTGAAAAATTTTACTAGAATTGCCTTTGCACAGTAAAAATCCAGGCTTTCACAGTAAAAAAAGTGAAATTTCCGCCGCTTTCGCGGCAGTGACACAAGTTTGCAATCGACCTATCAAATTTGAAAAATAGAAAGCGAATTACATTTAGTGTCTCAAGCTCTCCCCTGGCGTGATACTGGACCACAGATACCACTCCCTGATAAAATATAAACTTCAAGCGCAGACATCAAACCAAATGCGTATTATAACATGGAAATACACATTAAAAATGTTGCAAAGGCATGCACACAGACAAAACGGATATACATTTTTTCGTAATTTTAGCCGACCCCTCAATAATTATTGGTGACGCCCTTGCGAGTTGCTATGAGATAAACGTTATTATTAATTACCTACGTGGAAATGATGTTCTGTGTGTTTTAAAGTGATTTTCCCCGATTTTGTACCCCCAAAAACGAGAAAAAAAAATCCCCTAATTTTTTTTGCGTTTTTTTTTTGTAATTTATAATGCCAAATAAGGTGAAAAGCCCAAATCCGTGAGAAAAAAAAATTGGTACCTTTTTTCCGGAAAAAGTTGCCCCCCCCAAAAAAAAAACGAGGGGCTGGATCCGCCCCTGACTGCAGCCACAGTGTACACTGCGGCACAAGGCCCTATAGCCTGCGACCGTGACGTATCCTGAGCCGCGACTGTAGCGCACACACGGCAGCCATTCAGCCGCCGTAGTCGATATGGTGTCGTAGAACGAACAACACGCGGCGTGAGAACCATAATGAGTGGGGCGTGGTCCGACCGCGCAACGGCCGCCCGCGTACGACGCGGTAAAACCTGGGACTCGCTGGAATATGTTGTTCGATTATAAATTAGATAGAAAATTGTTCAAACTCGGAACACGGTGTAGGAATAAAATACATTTGGAAATACGATTCAAAATTAACATTAATTTCAATCCGGGTTAAACAAGAAGTGCAAAAGCTGAAGAAAATGCTAAGTGTAATTCTTTTTTCAAATAATCGTATCGTCTAGCGGTGCGGGGAACTCAAAACAATAGGTATATTTAAATATAGTTAAAATTTTGCGGCTTTTAAATTCTGAGTGTCCCACCATCAGATTAATTATAATCGTGTACCTTTCTACGTCAGCTCGTGTTCGGCACATTCACTATAAGCTGGTTGGGCTCAACATCACTGTAGTTCATATCGCATCTATTAGCCTACAAATACCTCCCACCACGTCACACAGTGCCGTGCCACGGCCATACGGTCTGACCCCTGTCGTCCCGCGGTCACTGTTTGGCCATCAAACATGGACGACCCTGCCACGAATATCGCTGCCGGAAGGTCCATACAAACGACCCTGGACGTCCGGCTGTCCGGCAAACTCACAATTAGCCAACCGTACGTCGTCATTAAATGAGCAGCAATACATTTTGGTTCGTTTTGCCTGCGGCGATTGCTTGGTAACGTTCCATGTTTGGTAAAGAATAACAAAGATCCATTCGCTTCAGTAAAGGCTCACCGAGGAAGAAAACAGCTAACAGTCCTAATAAGTGTGTTTTGAGTAAAAAGTGTGTGTCGAGTACGCCAAAGCAGGGCACACTGTTGATTTTTGATGCCAGAACGGTCATAATCTAATAACTTCCAAAGTAGGTGCGGGAGCTACATTGACAAAAAAGAGGCCCGGTCAAAAGGATGTGAGCTGTCGCATCATGTCAATTTAAAAAGTTGTTTTTTAATGGTGGATTTAAGTTGTAAAAAACGGGAGTCAACAGATATACTCAAGGGTGAAGTTTCATATTCAGTGGGGGGGGGCTGAAGCCCCTCCCCAACTTACATTCAGCCCCACAACTTGGACGAGGAAGTGAGTCAAACGTGGAGAAATCTGTATATTGTGGATTTTAATGGTACCTTAGGCGATTTTTCCCATTTCAGCCCCCCCCCAACTTTTCTGGAAAAGCTACCCTGGATGTACCATAAAAGTCGTTGTGATTAGTCATTTGATAACGATTTATTGGTTGCATTTTATATGGCATTGAAGTCTATAAAACTATCTTAAACATACGTCCAAAGGCACATTTCCGTAATATTTCTCCGGTAATGGCGGTTCCAGGACCTCAAATAACTAAGGACGAAAACGGCAAGAAAAAATGATACCTCAAAATTGTTCAGCATATTCTCAAAAATGTTCGTAAAAACAAAGTAAATAATTAAAGTCTTTGGTCAACCTTCATGGTTTTCAATAGTTACTTTTCGCAATATACATATAATAATCCTAATCCTTGAGGGGGCAGATTCTGCCTCTGGTGTTTTTTTTTCGCTTGCTGCTTCTTAACCGCTTGGCCTAGCGTCTAGAAACTTAGTAACTTTTCCAAAAATTTAATTGTACGTGTTGTGTCAAAATTTTAATCGGAAATCGGACAAACAGAGTCGGTGCCAGGCTCCTGCTGGGGGGGGGGTATTACTAATGTGATTGTGTGACGCATACTTTACGGTGCAATAAATGCGTCAGACAATTTTAACTGCGATATGCATCATAAATACTGGAACGAGTGAATGGAAGTCCTTATTTTCATATAAGAAATCACGTTTTGTAACTTTTTTTTAAACGTGAATTCAAAACGTGAAATATTAGATAAAAATATGACCTTCCATTAACTCGTTTTACGTTTGTCATATAAATATTCTTATACAAACTGGAGTTGTACCAACATATTGTTGGCAGAGGCGCACTCAGATACCTTCTACAACACAAAATCGAAGGCGATACCCTTCCTCAAGTTAGGTTGAATTTTACATTAGCAAGATGATAAAAAGCGTTACACGTATGATGTCCTCCCACGTTGTTTGCCTGGGTCCTCTTATGCGCAATATATTACATTTAACAAATTACAACAAATAATGCCCACACGTGACGTTCATATCGTCCCAAACGATCAGGAACACCACAAGTATTTGTTATCAGAAATCCCTTATTTTACATCCCCTGGGGCCCTGAATAGGCCTATTCTTAGCTTTGGTACCTACTTGTCTTTTAATATATTGAAGAGCAGTTCATTTCAAGCTAAAGCAAGTTTGTTGCATGCAAGTCGGTCGAACCACATTACCGCAATGACCTTTCAAAAAACACAAATTTTCGTATTTGTTGTCCCCTGGCTCTCATGAAAAAATAATACATTTCGGGGTTAAAAAAACAAAGATCTCCTCATTACAAACGAATGATGTTTGTCCAATCGAAATCGACCGAGCGGTTTCCGAGATCTCGGGGAAGGGGGCAGAATCTGCATCCCACAGCAGGTTAACCTCTATTTCTGGCCGCCGGGACGGTGAGGCCGCCATAAGCCATGTGGTCCATCATGATGCCAAGCGAACGTGACCGCTCCAGCGCTGTATCCATGACCAAATCAGATTTATCTGTAAACAATCACGTCATTATCATCCATATTTCAATAGTAAATCACTCAATTCGTGACTTGATTAGTCAAATGTCAAGCAAATGAACCATATTGGCCAAGCATTAGTTCATAATACAAAACATAAATCATGATAATTGGTGTTTTAACATTTAGGTATCGACATACATGCAAGAGCTTCACCACGTTCCGAAAATGGGGGGGGGGGGCAGGAGCGCATTCTTGCAGTCGATTATTATCATGAAACGTCCATAAGCGTAATGTTAAAAATCTTGTTGATCCGCTGACCCATTGCTAACCCTATGAAATTGTTCTTCCGCAGGTCCGTGAGATCTGGGGTAACGATGTCGAGATTGAGATCGAGGAGGACAACGCTCCCGACGACCAGCAGATGGCAGTCACTCTGGCCAATATCACCGACGTCAGCGACAAGGACCTCGAACAGCTGGTGAGTAGGCTGAACACAGTGAACAGCTGGTGAGTGTGATATGAACTCTGTGCTGAACATGTGGAACACGTGGACCTGGAACAGCTGGTCAGTGTTCTGATTTCTGAATACTTGTGAGTGTACTGAACACGCGGAACAGTGAGCTGAACAGTGTGCTCAACGCGTGGAACGCGCAAACCTTTAGCGAAGTGGTGAGAGCTCCGAGTATGTGATGTCAGCCCGGTATATTGCCTACATATTTATAGCTGGGGCCACTGTCCATTAATTATACACTTACACTGTCTATTGATTTACAGCGTTACGCGTCACTCCTTGTTTTGGTAATGTGATATCGCTCAATTTATGCATGGTGCCTCGATTTGCGAGTGCTGACACCGTACCATACATACAGGAACTACACATCAACAATATCGTACGGTGGACTTAAAGCCGACAATGCGTTCCACATCCGGCTTACAGCCATAGTATTTTTCGTAAATTATAAATGCAGGTAAATCTTATTATTCAGTTCAGTTTAGTTCAGTTTATTTTATTTAACAAAAAATAAATAAATCACAACACACAATTACCGATGAGCGCAAAAGCAAAAGCTTAAATTAACGCGCTTCTCCAACATAATGCAATGGAACAATCTAACGAGGCCAAGAAAAGACACCCCGCCGGCCCCGCCAAAAGTCCACCGAGCATCCAGGGGAAATGCAGCCTGCAGGCATCAGGCGGCCGAACCCCAGGCGGCAACAGTCGGGCCAGAAGTGCTTGTGTTACTGTTGGGTGTTAACTCTGCATGGTGTATGCTGTATGGTATGCTTACATAGCAAAACAGCTGGAGAATGAATCAGCAAGGGCGTCGCCACCTTCCAAAAGTTGGGGGGACAGAGGCATTTTGAAGTCGATTCTTTCCATGCAACGTCCATAGGCGTAATGTTAAAATCCGAAAATGTTTGGAGACGCGTCCCCCGTACCCCCATATGGCGCCGCCCTTGAATGAATGGACGATAATTTATCCCTACAACAATCGCCAGTACCCTCAGTCTCATGACTGCCCAGTGCCCAGCCCATCATATCATTATGCAATTCTACAAAAAAATGAAATTGTTATATCACATTTGTTAAACGTCGTTTGGACACCGAGTGGATCCAGAAATGACTAAATTCAGTGAAATGTAGGGATTTAACCCGGCATTGACTAGGGTCTAATCTGAACACCATTGACTGGGGGGAGGGCGTTAGACGCCCCCTGGTTATCTTCCGAACCAATTATTGCAGCGAGACGCGCAATGCGTCATTCGAAAGAACTCATTGAGAAGAATCTAAAGCATCTTCGAAAATCTCAAATTGAGGTCACATGTCAGGTCACGGTCAGATCAAAGATCAAAACAAATGTATTTTCGTGTATGAGCCATATTTTCCGTCCAAAGCCTTCGATTGCGACCATAATCACCTTAAGTGCTCTTAAACGTATGATGCACATCCTGCATGATCGAAAGTGAGATTATTGTCAAAGATCAAAGGTAAAGGTCAGGTCACAAAAGGTCACTATACGCAAAATATCTACGAAAATCATGCAACACATGTTTTATGGACCATTTTACGCATGGAAAGTGATAGTGATAATCATTTGACCAACAAACTTCAAGTAAGGGTCAAGTTAAGGTCAAAATAAGGCCAGAAAATGCAATTTTTTGAAATTGATGAATATAAACAAAAAATGCGTGTTTTTAGACCAGTTTTGTCTCAGAAATACAGTGCTGTCATTTATTTTTCTGTATCTTGTCAAAAAGGCAAAAAATGTAATGTCAAAATATGACGTCATGAGTTACCAGCACTGTAAATGCGATCACTCAGTCAAAAATAGCGATATCATTTTGAAATTTGGTATGTGAGTTGTTTGCATATAGTTATCTGACATATCTTCCGTTTTTTCAACATCTTTGAAATTTTGATTTTATAGTCATTTTTCAAAACAAATACATTTTTAACTTTTTGGGTCAAAAAAATAAAACCAGAGACTGCCATTTTATTGCCCTTATTATTTGCAATCTTTATCAGTTTTTATTGTATTTTGCATATTTTGTTGCCTTTGTACGGTCTGTTAAAGTTGAGTTGATTTATGTGTAAGAACCGCGTGTAGTGACGTCACTAAATTCGCTATATTACAAAAACGTCTGGACAAAATTGCTTCATGTTGGCACAGAAGGCGTGAAACTGATCTCAAATAAGGTACCCGGAGTTTCATGTTGATAGCGATAATCGTTATTGATATATGACGAAAAAACGGCAGGGGGCGTTAAACGCCCCCAGTCAATGCCGGGTTAACACTCGCCCGGGTAGGGGGTGGATGCCACCCCCGGTTTTTCCCAAATAACTCACGTAGTTTGTAACCGATCGCGATGAAACTTTCAGTATCCTACTTTTGAACGATTTGAAATATGCTCACTGAAAATTTCGAACTTCCAACTTTCATGACCCGTGACCTATGACCTGTTTCTCAAGGTCATTTCAGGCGAAACTGGTGTCCCGTAGTATCGATCCTTGTTACATGTGTTGTGCAGTTTCGAGTTTTGACGTTCAGGAGCAAAATGCAAGGTGTTTCCAGGGTACATGTTGTCTTCTAACTGAGATAGTAACCACGACTGACGCTTTTCTGAGGATTCAACGGACGGCACTGACCTCGATGTCCCCGATTTACTTTTTTGACTTTTTGCCCGCTTTATAGAACAGTTGTGACGCTTATTTCAAATTTTTAGAGACATGAATAATATATGTTGCACGGGTTCATGCGCTCCCAAAGGTCAAACCGAGGTCACTGGACCTCGAGATGAACTGACATGACCTTTTTGGAATTTAGTCAGTTTTTAGGTTCATTTTTTACGCTGATCTTAAATGTGGCATGTGTTAAGCATACTAAATAATCCCTTACCAGTTTTGGCGTCGATCAGTATTGTATTTTCCACATTACGATTTGTGACATTTTTTGGTCTTTGGACATGACCTCAGAGGGTCACCTATTGACCCCAGGACCCTTAAAATCGTATGTCAATTGCTTTCCTCTACGTCACAGCAACACGCTCGTTTTTGGAATCGAAGCTCTAGCTCAGTTTGGGGCGGAAACCGCCAAGGTGTGGGGGGGTCGTACCCCCTACCCGGACACGCAGTGAATTTGCCCTACCCGGGCGAAGGTTAGTGCTTAAACCCCAGTGATCAACTTTTAGACATGAGCATGGCAAACAGGCATAAAGTAAGAAATGGTCACGAAATAAATAAACACATACTCAACAAAGCGTGCAGTTACGAAATAATTTAGAGAATTCAACGTCGGGCGCGCATTCACGAAACCACTTAGCACGTCTTTCACATGGCTATCATCGTTTGCACAATTAATGACTCTCGTGGTAATGAGTGCAACTGGCATGCAACTGGCAAACTATTTGCGCACAGACACACGCACACAAAGTTATAAACATATGAGTAAAAATATGAGTATAAATATAAATTTAATTGTATATATAACCAAGTTGCTGTTGTAAAAGTTATCCCGGCACAGAGCTCTACGATCAGCGAGCAGTTATTATTGCGTGAACCGTACACGATCATCTATAGCGCTATTCATGTTCAGTGGTAGAATAAGCGCACGCCAACACTTGCCAGGTTTCACAGGCACTGGCAAATGACTGCAAAGTCTCAGCAGGTTCCTATTCGCCCACCGACCTTCTGTGACGACCATGAGCGACCGCTGATGTCTCCGATCACACGTCATCACTCACAGGTCACAGGTCACAGGTCATCAGTTTGTCTCCGATCGAGGGCTACAGTTCGCTAGAGATGGAGCTGCCGTACGGCGACACCTGGGTTAAGCTAATATGGGGTTTAGTTTCGATGCAGGGGGGGCTAATATGGGGTTTAGTTTCGATGAAGGGGGCTAATATGGGGTTTAGTTTCGATGCAAGGGGGGCTAATATGGGGTTTAGTTTCGATGCAAGGGGGGCTAATATGGGGGTTTAGTTTCAATGCAAAGCGCAGTTTTTATACAAAAGTTATGTATTCTATATATAATTATGTAGGTAGTTAGAGACTCTTCCATGTTACGTCGGGGGCATTTCTTAACATGGATACTTCCACTTAGACACGGCAGTAAAGTTAAAGCAAATCAACATGGAATATCTCACGCACTATGATCAAAGGAACATCCATGTAAAGCGCCACACTTAAATCATGAGACCACACCTTCTTACATGTCATCTAAAAGCATCAACATCATCCGTGTATAAATCTCCAGCAGAGGACACGACCTCCAAATATAACGGGGTCGGCTTACTGTTTGATGCGCACAATAAGCCTAATGCACGGCCAAAGGGGCCGGTCCATGACGTTTCGGTGAGGCTCATCGGATCGGCCACGAGTGACATTCCGCAGCTCCACAGATCTATTGAGAACCTGTATTTCAGCCAAACGCCGCCGGAGGTTATCTCCACATCAGTATTGACGTCATATCAGAGAACATTAATGCCGTTACATATCATGCAGTTTTTGCGGGTTTGGAGTCTCACGAGCGCGCCATGTGCACGTGCAGTCCTCCAACAAGTTTACGGTTCGGAACCGGCCGCATCTTCCGGGCCTCATTCAGCAGATTTGGAAGGTCTCAGCAGTTTTAAGTTCTCCATAGGACTGATCATGCAATAACATACGAACATACAGTGGAGGGCACAGCTGACTAAAAGTTAGCTTCGCTAACCGCTAATCCGTTTACTAAAAAAACGCTATCGCCAAACCGCTAAACCCCTCACCAAATTAGTGAAAACTAACGCTAACCAATAATCGCTAACTTTTATGATATTAACTTTGCTCTGTATTTTGTTTTGCTCTAAAGCCCTTAAAACAGACTAAGAGAGCTGCAATTTGAAGTTGTAACTTAGACATATAACTTTCCAAAAAGGTAAAGCATGCCAAGATAAAATTATGTTTAAGGTTAACAAAAATAATTAATTAGATGAGCAAAGGAGTTATTTTGTATCTAATTAAAATCATTTAAACAGAAGGGGAAGGATGTTCCATCCCTGGCATTCCCTCTTGCTTACTTCCCCCTCCCCACTCTTATATCTAAGGATGGCTTAATTAACCTGCGCACTGCAGGTGGTTCGCCCCGAGCACGAACTGCAGGGGGTTGATTTACGCCCCCCCTCCTGAGATTTTAAAAACTACGCTACGTAGCAACAATCAAAAAACGGTGTTAGATAGCTCGAGACAAGCTCTATCGAAAGTATATCCATCTTTTTATTAGGTCAGGTCAATATTGAGGTCACCAGAGGCCGTCAAAGATAAGATTTTCCCGGTTTTAGGATTTCGCTCCCGAAACCCCCAAATATCTGAGAAACTATGATAGCTAGGAACAATATATATATATTTTTTTTTAGAAAAATGCAATTGACGACATGTCCACAGATTTTAGATAAAGTCAATAGTTAAGACTCCAGAGGTCATCAAAGGTCAAAAAGGCTATGTTTTGCAAAACTGTTTTTCGTAAATCACATTTCACTTAACAAAGATAGAGCAATCATTTCGACGTCATATTTGTCTTTTCAAGGGGCTTTGAAACATGTTAATTGTGACCTGGTTAGATCAACTGATAAATTTGACCTCAGGTCAAGATAATTTGGCGACCCAGGTAGGTCGTATTGGATAAGAATTAAGAGACGACGCAGCTCGACGAGACAAACATATTGGTGTCATCCGATCGTCTCTATCTGTAGGTATTATATCAATAGTTATTAGCAAAACATTGCTGATGACCTCAGATGACCTTGCAGAGATCACTGAGCAACAATGGCACCTGGGTCATCAATAATGAGCTAAAATAACATTATTCTGAAAGTTAGCCTGATCCAATGCAAATTATCTGAATAGTAAGCATTTGTATATTTCCCGTTCGCTTATAATGGGAAGGTGAGGAAATTGACCTGACCTTAGGTCACCGATACAAAAAATACGATTGTAGGAGCTTATTCCCTTATAAAATCCTGCAAGTTTCAAATCTCTCGGACCAAGACTGCGGCTTTGACATGATCACAAACATTTTGGAATGCAAGGTCACTTGACGTGACCTTGTCACCTGACCTGAAATGACCTGAAACCAAAACTTTTACAAAGTGTGGGTAATTGATGCCCAAACAGCTGTGCAAAATTTAGCGGCGCTGCGCACTGCCGTTTTCCCGCTACTTCTGAAAAAAAGAAAACTGAGGGGGCGGGGAAAATCAAACCCCTGTAGCGCGCGGGTTAACCCGCGAGTCACTGGTGGGGGGGGCTTTTTAGCCCCTTAAAGGGAATAGTTCACCTTGAAAAAAAAACGAGAAATCAACGCTCAGAAACTGATGAAGAGAAGCTAGAAATTAAGTATCATTTTTACTCCTTTTGTGATTTTGTTTTATTTCGTCATAATTTTTTGTAGATATAACTAAGTTAGTGACGTCTCTACACACGATTTTGACACCAAAATCAGCTAAACTTTATTAGACCGTACAAATGCCATGTAATAGACAAAACGGAATCCGAAAACGTGAGAAGATAGCTATTGCCAAGGGCTACAAAACAGCAGTCTCTTATTTATGAAAAAACTGTTTTTGACACCAAAATTTATCATTTTTTAATGGCAAGAAAATCCACCACTGTCCCTGGAAGATAAGCGCCACCGCTTGGTACATATACTGTTTTTTAACTAAATTTGGTCCGAATGTTCTGTATGAATGGCTTTCCGAGGTCAGGACCCGCGCTAAGCAGATATAACTAGATTTGAAAATGATATCTCCATTTTTGGCTGAGTGATGACATCTAAGGTATAATTAACTCATGACGTCATTTTTTTTTGCCTTTTTTGACCAGATACAGACAAATAAAGGGCAGCACTGTTTTTCTGAGACAAAACCGGCCCATAAAAAATGTATGTATTTGTTGTATTTATCAATTTCAAATTTTGGCCTTCTGTGACATGAATTTTACTTTAACTTGACATATACTTCACGTACATTAAGTCAGGTGGTAAAATGAGTATCAATGTCGAGTTTTACGCGTAAAATAGTATGTAAAACATGTGTTGCATGACTTTCGTATACTTTTTTGACATAGTGACCTTATGTGACCTGACCTTGACCTTGCCATTTTGTTAAAAAAAAATCACCCATAAGCTCATCCGGGATGTGCATAATACCTTTGAGATCACTCTGGGTGATCATGGTTGCAACCAAAGGCTTTAAATGGAAAGTATGGCTTATAAACTCAAATGGCTAGATTTTGACCTTTGACCTGACCTGTGACGTCACCAGTGACCTCTAGGTCAACACAAACTATTAAGCGTCGATGAAATTTCCTGGGATATCCATTGCCGTTTTATTCAGCGCGATCGTCTTATTGGTTCCAAAGATACAAAGGGGGGGGGGGGCTAAAAAAGCCCCTCCCCAGTGACTCGTGTTACCGAAAATATCCCAGTGACTGCCGGGTTGAGGCCACACATTGTTTGTTAGCGGAATTTAAGTTAGCGTAACTCAATTTAGTACGTGCTATTTGGTCCGCTAATGGTTCCCAAAGTTAGCAGAAACGCTAATCCGCTAAACGAAAAGTTAGTTCCACCAATTAGCGGAACCGTGCCCACCACTGCGAACAGATACACATTCGTAACTCGTAAGTCTAAATGCTCCTTGAACTGGAAGGAGACACCTGGAAGGTCCCACTCACATTTGGAGAAGTGACGTTCCCCTAGCTATGATAAGTTGGCTGCCATAATATTAAGGTCATTTTTGACGGAGCGTTTTCAACATAAAAATAAAAACAAAACTACACGGGAGTTGAGCGTATCGTGTTGATTTGATTCTCGGTGATTTACTATCCTTTCACAAATCCTCTTGTCCGTTTTTAACTAGGTAGGTATTTGTAGGTAACCGTTCAAGAAGGTTTGTTTCTTAGTTAACTATTTAAGTATTAAGACGTAATTATTATAATTCCATGAACACAATTATTTATTGAATGACTGCGAAGAAAATCAAAACAAAATATAAGCACGGCAATAACACGCTGCTTTGTCTCGCAAACGCCATCTTTTAACTGCATGTCGCCTACATGGTTTTTGAATAAGTTCCATTCCATCCAAATATCTCCGCCAGCGAGTTCTATCTCATAAGAGTCTGCCATTCAGCTGCGCTTTCCTGAATAGTGGAACTAAATGACATGGGCCATGAGACGACTGAAATCTACCATGTCCATTGTCCACAAGTCCCATGGCTCGTTTGTCAATCGTGTTTCGCTTCAAAGTCTGGCTAAAAAGCCATTAATCGATGCCACATAAATACGGCAATGACGTTCTAACACTTCTTACGACATGCACTATTATTAATTAGGCGCTTAACATAAGAGCTCAGTCGTCGCTGGCTATATTTGAATGTTGAAAACCTTCTTTGGTATGCATTAAATTGCAGCTAGACGACCAATGCGTTGCATGTCACGGATGTACGTATGTATAATGTACAAACATATTATGTACACATTCACGTCGTCTTTGCACAGGTACTCGCTACGGTATCCGATAAGTGTGTGTTTTGCCGGCAGAATGACGAATACATGTCACTGGACGACATCGACATCGGTCAAATGCCTACCAGTGAAGAGATATTCGGCAAGTCTTACGAGGAGTTCAAACGTAAGCCATTTAGCGCGCATGTAATGCAAAAGTGCAGTAACATGTCTGATATTATCATATCAAACAGATAAAGAATGATACAATATACATATAATTTGAATATCACAGCATGTCAAGTTTCATGATTCAAGGAATCATGATGACGCACAGCATACCGTTTCATTTAAGCGTCCTTGTTTTCTGTCTCTTATATAAGATGTCTGCAACTTCATTCAGATAAGCAAGCATTATGATGACTGTGCAGGTTTAAGGACAGAAGACAGTTACCGCCATCTAGATAATGTTGCCGAGTCATGCCGGAGGGTTATAAGAGCACACCATAAAGACGGCATCAAACATCATTATCATAATCGTTAAAATATCATAATCGGTCAAAACAATACCGACAGAATGTCGCAGTCAGATTGTCATCGCATTTATTTTTTGCCGATAGTCACTTATATATCACGTGTAATCATAACGAGTAAAAAGCACTATTCATAGATTAAAAAGCAAATGCCCAGGTCTGCCACACACGTTAAGCTGAGGTCTGTTGTACTTGTGATTGATTGATCTAGTAGTGTCAGCCATAGTTGACCCTGTCGTCTCCGCAGAGGAGCTGGACAACATGCGTGATTCGCACGAGACGGAGATGGGCCTGTTTGTCCGTGAACAAGACAGGCAGGCGGCCAGGACACGAGGCGATCTCCAGGTCAGTACCGGTGAACAGGACAGGCAGGCGGCCAGAACACGAGGCGATCTCCAGGTCAGTACCGGTGAACAGGACAGGCAGGCGGCCAGGACACGAGGCGATCTCCAGGTCAGTACCAGGCAACGAGCGCGGGTGAACAGCGAGTTTATGGGAGCTTTACCTGATCAATGAACCGTTGAAGCCTCCTAGTTAGTGGGTGCTTGTAGCTACTGAATGACTTTAATGGACACCTAATGGGCATTTGGAACATTTACCGGTCCAAAGAACGTTTACCGTTCCCACGGAACGTTTACCATTGTGTTGCCTCCCTTACATACAGCGCTGCAGCGTAAGATGCCTCACCTGCTCTGACCTGACCTGAGCTCTCTGTCTGACTACTCTGACTGCTCCCACAGGCCAAGCTGGAGGCTCTGACCTGACCTGAGCTCTCTGTCTGACTACTCTGACCGCTCCCACAGGCCAAGCTGGAGGCTCGTCGGAAGGCTGGAGGCTCTTACATACAGCGCTGCAGCGTAAGATGCCTCACCTGCTCTGACCTGACCTGAGCTCTCTGTCTGACTTCTCTGACTGCTCCCACAGGCCAAGCTGGAGGCTCGTCGGAAGCACAGAGCAATGCGAAACCTGGAGAACAAGCAACGACACGCTCTGGCTACTGGAGCGACCATCAGCTAGGTTATCGACCATCACCTGAGCTACTACCGGAGCAACTTGACTTGGCTGCTGTCTGGGCTGCTACTGACGTAGAAACCAGCAGCCTGTCGGATGTCGGGGAAAATCCGTTATCTAAGGGAAGAGAACGGCAGACAACCATTACCACTTGCCACTGGCGGATCCAGAACGTGAGCATGGGGGGTAAAATTCAAAAAGTTTGATTAAATTCGAAAAACTCATCGGATTTGGCTTCCTTGTACCTTACTGAACGGTTTAAAGCAAACATGCATCTGTAAAAGATTATTGGATTTCTCTCTACAGTAGAAAATATGTCAAATTTCGCCGATTTCAGGCAATATGGGGGGGGGGGCTAAAGCTCCTGCCGCCCCCCTCTGGATCCGCTAGTGCCACTTGCGAGGAAGGACACATTTAGTTCAACTTACTCGAAGAGAGGGAGGTTCTGAAACTGACTATAGTAAAACTGGTGATGATAGTATTCGCTACGGCAAGCCTGGAAAAATCCTGATCACGGTCTCGACACCATGATCTTAGAGTTGGCGAGCTCCTCCAAAACGTTTGAAGAGTCAATAGAATGATGTATTATTTAATCACTGGAATTCAAATGGTTTGGGTATGCAACATTGTAACATGCTTATTTTCCGAAGCCCGACAAAGGCGTGGAAAGCTGGCTATTGGTTGTATGTCGATCTGTATATAAGAATAACTGTCTTAATCCTCCAGCCACAGTTCAGAATTGCTCAGGCTTTCCGAAAGAAAAGCCTAAGTAGAGACACAGTATTAAACTTACTACCCTCAGTGCCTGTATCACAAAGCTGTACCAGCCTCTGTGACTTACCATGTGTGATCTGCCGTGCCTACTCTACAGTGAAACAGTTACCGTCACCACTAAGTAAATGTGATACATATGCACCAAAGACGTACTAGTTAGTTAACTATCCACACGCTACAGTGTTGGACGCAAGCTGCAGCCACTATCGAGTCTGCTGTATCGGTATATTTTCTCAGTCGACAAGGACTTACCTAAGTGACGCGATGGTTACAAATCGTATATTTTAAGAATCACTTTAGAAGGGATAATCTATCTACTGTAAACGTAAATTTAGGCGGTATTTCTTATTACTCGATTGCATGAAATCGCATACACGTCTTTAGTTAATTAATTGTCACAGCAGAAAATACACAACTGGCCAGATCAGATATTACGCCAACGAGGTTCCTTCATAAGCGATTAGAGTGGTGTCTCAGACAGCAAGCCACCACGACCAGTGAAGAAACCACAATGGTGAAATGTGTGTTACTGGTTTGTATTGATGGCTCCTAAAAAAATCGTCCTAACCCGGCCAACAATTAACTTGGGCACTGATCGGGCACAATGGGATTAAACCATTGTGCCGATCAGTGCCAAAGTTAATTGTTGTCTGGGAACTTGCAGGAGTTTGAACATGGTCAAAACAGTGCTTAAACCAGTAAATTTATATTACTTTGCATATGCTTCAGATCAGAACATACCCTACATGATTAGAGCTATAGGATCTAGACACTTTCGGTATAAGTTGTACTCGTGCAATACATGTCATCCAGTGGAAATGTCAACTATCTGAGTCCAGCTGACATCGGTGGCTGCCACGGTCGACACGTGCCTCCTTACAGTCGGTACTCTGTAGATGGCTATTCTCGTCAGACTCCGTGTCACTCCCGACGATATCGAGTAATCCGTCATCCCTCGAATGGGCACAGAAGCCTACCGCGAGGCCAGCTAAAGTGCAGCGATGATATACGGCCAACTTAAGAAGCAGTACAGGAACATTTTGATGATGATTGGGGCTCAACGGCGCCGCAACAAAGTAGTTGTTGACGCCCATACAGGAACATAATGAAAGCCTGTCTTAGGTCCATGCTTTGACTCTGAGGCCTGCCTGACGACTTAACACCGCAATATACGACATTGTGAAGCAGGTCATGACGTCGGCGTCCCTCATCGCCCCCCGGTGGTGGGTAGGGTTGTGGGCGTTCACCTTCACGCAGCATACGATACATAGAGAGGTCGGACATTTCCTCCTGCTATACTTAGATTAGTGGAGGCACGATTAGTCAGGAAAAGTGCGAATTCTTAACTGGTTATCACAAGCGTGGCTGCCGACTTTCTCATGGGGATACGATTTCCGAAAACACATTTTTGTCAAGGGTAGATATATTTAGACAAACAAAGCGAGTTACATTCCAACTTCGTTAACAGATCAGATTGCAGATAGATTGCTATACACCTGGTTGGCTTCGCTCGTCCAAATCTGCTCCATCACACGTACTCAAAGAATCACCACACGAAGGAGCGGTCAGAATAACAGGGGCCCGCTCAGGCCCGGACTAGTTGTGTGAAGACAAGGTGGGGTGACGTCAGCGTATATCGCTAACGACGTTAGGTGGGACAGAAGCCAAGCTGTACCACCGCGTAACAACCAGCATCGACAGCGAAAACCACCAGCGATAGAGGAACAAAGTAATTATACCAGATCGATGCAATACGGAATCTGGAGTAGGCCGATATATCACTGTTAACTCCCTGTGTAAGTTAAACTCTCAGTACTTCTGATACAAGGCCTGCCGCGAAGCAGGCACCATCACAGCGAACAAGTACAGTTAACTGCCACTGCACCTTTCACTCCCAGTATTTCTGATACCAGGCATACCTACAAAGCAGGTAGAAAACAGAGAGCAAGTAACAAGCAACGCTCCGATATAGACAGCCAGAGTTATCACCCAGATACGGGGCAGTAAGCCACCGAGAAAACCGCCGAGGAGGCAGCAGGAGGGAAGCCATAGACCGACGGCGCTCCCAGCTGCGATAACAAGTGATAACTATCCATCCCGAGGAGCGAAGCAAAGCGGTCCGTCACCCAAGCGTCCGTTCATGCAGCACCAAATAGCGGAGCCGAGAGCAGTTACGCCCCACACATACAATAAACCAGGATGAAACCCACCAGGACGGCCCCACACATCCAAACCCACCAGGATGAAACCAACCAGGACGGGCCGCACATCCAAACCCACCAGGACGAAACCAACCAGGACGGCCCCGCACATCCAAACCCACCAGGACGAAACCAACCAGGACGGGCCGCGACCAGGAAGCACAGCCTAGGCGCTGGCGGCGGAAAGAGAAAGCACTATCAAGCCGCGCGGCCTGTCGTCCCTGCACGACGGCGGCGG
>VOPJ01015682.1:43914-67973 GCA_014673585.1 Semibalanus balanoides | reverse complement strand
CGCCAAAGTTGGTAGTTGCGTGGGAAAACCGTAGAGATCCAGACCTCCACGATCGCGGCTTTATACCTATGGCAGGGACGCATTCGGCGATTTCGTAAGATATATATGGACTTGACCAAAATAACGTGGTCCTGACCTCAGTCCTCCTGTCGAGACATAAATTATGAAATACGTAATATGTTTCCAAGGGGCCGAGGGGGATGCACTGAAAGTAGGAGCCTCCCCCAGTCTGGTCCCTCGGCAATGCGCAATCATTCCCCCAACTTTTGCCATGATGAGGCCCTGGTGGGTCGTAGCGATCCTGGCATTTGAGTGACATTATGTAATCGCATAAGACCGTTGTGTTTGTAATAGACTTATGATTATGTTAATTTCGCTTTAGACCGTTAAACCTGTAGCGTCTTCGACAACACATCGGCGACTCTCGCCGAAGAGCCAGTGCCTTGTTCAACGCCAGATGGCGTTCAGCAGTGCCATTCCGCGCGCGTCATGTCTTTTGTTATTTATCGACATTTATTTCGTCTATCATGCCTCGCGACCATTTACAAAATTTGGTTCCTACCACGCTGCTCAAGTGTCGCTCGTCATTGTCTTTATTGCTCATCACTCATCATTGTTACCACTCTTTGTTCTCTTTAACTACCTTCGTTTTGTGCATTAATTTATGATATGTGTGTTTTGATTCAAATTTACGATCATCCAGATCCAAATAAATTTTCTCGACTGTTGGACATTGACTGATGGTGGCTGCTGGTCACCGAGCATGTGGTGGCCTCAAACCGTTCCCGGGAGCGGAGGCCGTCGCCATGGCGTGGACCCTCCTCGCAGCTTCGTCCTGCGGGGAAGGGCCTGTCTAGTGTCTATGGCACGGTTGCCCGGTCGACGTTCGATTTTGACCCACTTCACACTGTCTCCTTCATTCCATGACTGCGTAATGGTCCAAACGAGGCCGAAGGAGTCATTCGTAATAATTAAAAATAAATACGATCTCTAACTTCACCAATTTATGGCAGTACACCGTTCTGACAATGTGACCGTGCCTACGCATTCAATGCCATGCGATTTCTTCCCCGGACCGGCTGGCGGAGGCAGGTTGGGATATCCCGATTGGGATGGCACGTTTTCAATGTATATTTGCCATTCGTGGCTCGGGAAACGTCCGGACTTCCCAAACGGACGTACGGGCAAAGTCGGGAATTCCGGACCGCTTCAGCCCGTACGAAGTGTCTCATTTCCCGAACAGATCCCGATCTGATCCCGACCGGGGTGGCTGAGTGGAAGTCCGGAAATCCCATTTAAGATCGGACCGGGATTGCTGGCTGGGTACGTGCCTGGTGACTGGTGACCCAATGAGGTATTTTTGTAGATGTTATTTGTGATCAGTTAGCGCATTACATGGCTGATTTTGACAACATACAGCATCGCAACAAATAAATGTGGAGGTGGTCTCGCGCATGACTTGGGAAGGCATAACTCCAAGCGTGATCACAGGGCCTGCCAGCGGCCTGCATAGGTCATCACGTTTGACTGCGATCGGACTCGTCTGGACAGTCTCTGCGCAGTCAAGGGTGTCAACAATATTTTATCAGTGCAAGCTTGCAAATTGTCACGGCGTTCTTCTCTTATAGGTCAATAACAAGTAAGACACATTTGATTGCGATCCTTTCAACTTTGGTTCCCCCCGAACATCCGAAAGTTGTTGACCCCTACCTAAAAGGTAGCAAATCAAAAGCGTACATACATCCGCATGTGCTCTTTTGAAAGCTCTAATCGTGTAGAATAAACTTTAATGTAGTTGAAATGCTTTAAACTCAATAGTTGTCGTTTTCAGAGTCATAAACATCTACAAAAAACATGGCCTGCAATAGAGCTCTATTGAAGGCTTGGTTTTTGGTAGATGTTTATGACTCTGAAAACGAAAAACTATTGAATTTGAAGCATTTCACCGAACTATTAAAATGTATTCTACTCTACTAGAGCTTTCAAATGAGCGCATGCGTCATGAACGACATCATTGATTTTTGACCTTACAGAGACTGATAGGGGTCAACAACTTTCAGAGGACGGTGAGGGGAACGAAACTCAAAGGATTGCAATGCAATTGGTCATACTTGCCTATAGAAGAACGCTGTGTCAATAGGCAAGCTTGCACTAATAAAAAGGTGTTTTGAGGGACACACACACAGGGCACAGGCTTTCTGGAGTTTGGTCAAAATAAGAGAAGCACGATGAACAGACTGCGTCAAAACTTTTAAACGTCGTTATAACTATTTTTTTCTCGGAAGATCTGCTACCCATTATTATTGGTGGCCTTGGATACTAAAAGTCATCAGTTCCTACTTCCTAGGTAGGCACATCTCTAGTATTGACGATGAAACATTCCGCGTGCCACAATAGCGAAGCTACTTTTTATTCACTTCAGCAAAGTTAAGCGCTTACAACCTATTCTTTGGCTACCCCCACTAGACTTTGAGATTATTTATGCGTAAAGCGCTAGTGCAAATAGAGACTTGCGTTTTACACAGGTACTCTCATATTATCTAGGCATGAATGAATTACCTCTTCGGAAATTTATGTAATTTTATCAATTGGGCCGAATGATGTCACTTTGTTTATCATTTCTAACCTCCCAGATTCATGTCCTCTACGTCTACAGGTTTAAAAGTCCCAGCCTTTGGACGGCAAAGTCCCGAATAAACTACGCTAGACAAGTTTCGTCAAACATAATCGCGGATTAGCCTCTGGACGGCGCTCGGAGCGCGTGGCATTTCTTCTACGCCCTCTCTCGTTTTTCCACCTATATCAGAAAACGCAAGGGATATCTACCTTTGGAACTTTCAGCAACTTGAACTATGAGTATTCTTAACGCCACCGTTTTTGGCAACAAATCGGGTCCCAACCACGGTTCAGACCGAAAATGACATGACCTATCTTGACCCACGGAAGCAGCCTCTAGGCTAGCACCCACCGGCACAATGGCTAAATCGGAGTGACATGCAACATTCATGGCACGTCATGAGGTCATTAGGGCTTACAATATCTCGGATTTTCTATATCGGTGGCCTAAGGTATATATTATACCAATGTATATATTATTGACCTTTTCAATGTAACCCTATGGAAAAAAACGCATATTTCTCAGTTTTAAGTAATAAATTTAGTTCATGTTTGCTTATAGCCTCAAGTTATAGTCAGAGACTTGACCTGACCGGGTCACCTATCACGCCTTTGCTAGCAGGTGGGCCCCTGGCTCGATCGGGCCTCACAAAACCGGGTCCCTACCAGGAACGGGCCCGTATTAAGAATATGCATTATGCAAGGCCCGTACCCTGTTGTGACCACTGACCAGGCTCTCGTCCTAACCGGGGCCCATATCACGCCCGTGGTAGCATAGGGTCCCTGTTTCGAGCGGGTCTGACCAAGACCGGGCCCCTACCAGGAACGGGCCCGTATCAATAATTTAAAGTGAACGGACCCTGTTGCGACCGGGCCCTCGACCTGACCATGCCCCATATCACGCCTCTGCCAGCACCGGGGCCCTGCCTCAATCGGGCCTCTACCAGGAACGGGCCGCTACCAGTAACGGGCCCGTATCAAGAATTTGCAAGGAGCGGGCCTTGTTGTGACCCGGCCCTGGTACTGATCGGGCCTCAGATCACGCAGGTTGCCAGCACCGGGCCCCTGTCTCGATCGGGCCTCTCCCAGGAACAGGGCCTTATCAGAAAGGATCCGTATCAAGAATATGCAAGTACCGGGCCCTATTGTGACCGGGTCCTCGTCCTGACCAGGCCCCATACCACGCATCTGCCAGCACCGGATGCCCCCTTGCCTCCGATCGGGCCTTACCAGGAACGGGCCGTTATCAGAAAGGGAGCCCGTACTATTACAAGGACAGGCCCTTTTGTGACCGGGCCCTCGTCCTGGACTGGGCAACATTCGACACACTTCTGCCAGCACCGAGCCCCTGTCCTCGATCGGGCCTGACCAAGAATGGGCCCGCTACCTAGAAAACGTAAACCCGTATCATAGAAATTTGTCGGAGGAGCGGGCCCTTGTTGCTGACCTGGCAATACATCCTGACCAGGCCCATATCCATACCGCCAGCTATCTAGCACCGGGCTGCGCTGCCTCGTATCGGGCCTCGGCCAGTGCGGGGGCCCCACCAGAAACGGGCCCGCATCAATAATATGCCAGGGCCGGGCCTTGTTGTGACCGGGCACTCGCCTTGACCAGGCCCCATTCATATCTCTCCCAGCACTAGTCCCCTGCCTCGATCGGGCCTCTACCAGGAACGGGCCCCTATCAGGAAGGGGCCGTATCACATAATTTACAAGGAGCGGGACCTGTTGTGTACGGGCCTTGTCCTGGACCGGCCCCAATATCAACGCCTTAGCCAGCACCGGGCGCCTGCCTCCGATTGGACCTGGACCAAGGACCGGGCCTCTGCCAGAAGCATGGACCCGTATTAAGAATATGCAAGGACCGCGGCCTGTTGTGACCGGCCTTCGTCCTGACCGGCCCCATATCACGCCTTAGCCAGCACCGGGTGCCTGCCTCGATCGCACCTGACCAAGACCGGGCCCCTACCAGAAAGGGCCTGTATCAAGAATATGCATGGACCCGGGCCCTCGTCCTGACCGGGCCTCATATCACGCCCTTGCCAGCCTCGGGCCCCTGCCTCAATCGGACCTGACCAAGACCGGGCCCCTACCAGAAAAAGGCCCGTATCAAGAATAAGCAAGGACCGGGCCCTGTTGTGACCGGGCCCTCGTCCTGACCGGGCCCCATGCCACGCCTCTGTCAGCACCGGGCCCCTGCCTCGATCGAGCCTGACCAGGACCGTGCCCCTACCAGAAACGGGTCCGCATCAAGAATACGCAATGACCCGGGCCCTCGTCCTGACTGGGCCCCATATCACGCCTTTGCCAGCCCCGGGCCCCTGCCTCTATCGGACCTGACCAAGACCGGGCCCCTACCAGAAAAATGCTCGTATCAAGAATATGCAAGGACCGGGCCCTGTTGTGACTGGGCCCTCGTCCTGACCGGGCCACATGCCAACGCCTCTGTCAGCACTTGGGCCCCCTGCCTCGATCGGGCCTGACCAAAGACCGGGCTCCTACCAGAAACGGCCCGCATTCAAGAATACGAAGGACCGGCGTCCTTGTTTCTTGACCGGGCCCCAGTAGTCACGCCTTTTGCCAGCCCCGCGGCTCCTGCCTCGATCGGACCTGACCAAGACCGGCCCCTACCAGAAAAAAGGCACCGTGATCAAGAAAATGCAAGGACCGGGCCCTATTGTGGCCGGGGCCCTAGTCCCTGACGGGCCCCATGCCACGCCTCTGTTCAGCCCGGGGCCGCCCCTGCCTGCGATCGGGCCTGACCAATCCGGGCCCCTACAGAAACGGGCCCGCATCAATAATACCAAGGAACGGGCCCTTGCGTTCTGACCGGGCCCATTTATAACACGCTTTCCCCAGCACCGGGCCTCTGCCTCGATCAGGCCTTCCCAGACCGGGCCCCTCCCCGCTAAGTATGGGCCAGAATACGGGTCTTTTGATGCGGGCCCCCTCAGAAATTTCGGGGGGGTCAACTGACCCCTTTGACCCCCCTGCGTGCGCCACTGCCATCACTAGCCGGAAAGGCGCCGTCTATGGCAGGGGCGCCATCACTGGCTGGGGGCGCCGTCACTGGCTGAGGGAGCGTCCTCGCTGGCCGGAGGAGGAGCGCCGTCACTGATCGGAGAGGCGCCAGCTTTGCATAGGCGCCTCGGGTCCAAAGGACAAGATCATATCCTGAATGAACGTATGCTCGGTATGCTGGCATGGGCTCTCACTGGCACAGAGGCGCACACATATACTGGCGGGGCGTTTTTAGTAACTTTAAAGTTTTTCCATGGTTGTATTTTTGCGTGTTTTTTTAGGGGCCACCGAAGGCCCTCTCAAAACCCAAAACAGACCCACTTTTTGAGGGGCGCCTTCGGCGCCCGCTCAAAAGTGGGAGTTCAGGGTACCCGTACTGTTAGGGATTCCCCCGTTGGCGACGGCCCTATGCACATCCCTATTCTATATCTCAGGAACAGCTGAGCCGATTGTGTTCAAATTGATGCGTGGTTAGGGACCTCCCAGCACCAGTTTCCCCACAACACAAGTCAGGGAAGGGGGCCTCTGCACGTGAGCAGGTGCACATCCCTATTCTATATCTCAAGAACGGCTGAGCCGATTGAGTACAACTTTGGTGTGATGTTGGGGACCTCTCAGCCGCTGCCTTTCCACAAGTCAAGGGTCAGGGGTGGGATACCTCTGCACGTGCGCACGTGCACACCTCTATTACTTATTCCAAGAACGGCTTGGCTGATTGTGTTAAAATTTGTTGTGTTGTTAGGGACCTCTCAGCCACCACTTTCTCTCACATGTCAGGGGTGGAGTGCCTTTGTACGTGCGCACGTATGCACTGTGCACCTTTACTTGTATCTCAGAAACTACTTGCCCAATCGAGTTGAAATTCACCGTTTCCTTCACGCTCGCTCGTTCATCGCCAACTATGGCACCTTGCTAGCCGTTTTCACGAGGGATTTATTTTTACCTGGTAGTACCCGGTAGTACCCAGTAGTACCCGGTAGTAACCGATTGTACTCGGTAATATTTCATGCGTTTTGGGCAATTGAGTCTAAGAACACGGATTTTCCCGGATAATTTTGGTATCGATTAAACTTTATGAATTATAAAGTTTCAACTGATACCAAAAAAAGTCCGTGAAAAGCCAAGTTCTTAGACTCAATTACCCAAAATGCACGAAATATTACTGGGTACTACCGGATACTACCGGGTAAAAGTAAATCCTTCGTGAAAACGGCTACTGGTATAATAGGACAAATAGGACATCAGTTGTGATGTAGTGGATCAGACATTTGAGAAACAATGTACATTGCGTCCATATACCTATGTGTCATTGTCTCGTCATAGTTTCTAACGACATGCATAGCACATGTATTGCTGGTGATACTTTACATTACTTAGAAACTATAAAAGTCAAGGACATGGAGTTGTGTTTCACTATCGTGTTTTTTTGTTGATCCAATCACTTTGTGGCCGTTATTGTTTTTGAGTATGTGAAAAAATAATAACCTTCTGCTCATCTTATATATGTTAATTAAACTTAAAATCAGTATCAAAATGTTATACTGATCATACTGATTTTAAGTTTAATTAACTTATAAGATGAGCAGAAGGTTATAATTTTTCACATACTCATATCCCGCGGCACCCGCGCACTGCAGGGGGTTCGCGCCGAACACGAACTGCAGGGGATTGATTTCCCCCGTGAGATCTCCAAAACTACGCAACCGTAGCGACAAGCGGAAAACGGCATTAGATAGCGTCTAGGCAGCATCGTATCGAAAGTCTTATGTCTTTCTTGGATCAGGTCACAATTGAAGGTCACCATGGTCACCAAAGGTCAGATTTTCCGGTTTTTTAGGACTCTTTTAGGAACTCTTTTCCAGAAACCCCCGATTATCTCGGAAACTATGATAGCTAGGAGCAAACAATTAGATGGGCAATCGATAGCTATTGAAATTTTCAATCGCATCCAGGTCCTCAAAATTGAGCTCAGATCAATAGTTCAGCTCCAGAGGTCATGAAGGTCAAAAATACTGTTTTTAACCAAAACAGTTTTTCGTGAATAGCATTGTCACCTAAGAAAGATAGGGAAATCATTTTACGCCCATCTGTTTGTCTCATTGATGCGTTTTGAAACATGTACATTTTACACCGGTGACCTGGTAAGGTCAATTTGGCAAAATTTGACCTCAGGTCAAGTCCATTTGGTGACCAGGTAGGTAATGTTGCATTATGGGAGCAACCGGCTAGACGAGACGAACACATTGGTGATCAAATAATCGTCTCTATCTTCTTTTCTATCAAGAGTATTAGCAAATAATTGCTGATGACCTCAGATGACCTCAGATGACCTGTTAGAAATCACTGAGCAACAATTGCCACCTGATCATCAGAATGAGCTAAAATAGCAATGATTCTGAAAAGAATTAGCCTTGATCCAATGAATGTTTACTGAAAGGGAAGCATTTGCTTATTGCCCATCACTTAGAAGGGTGAGGTCAGGAAATTGGACCTGACCTTTTGGTCACCATAACGAATAAATCTGAGATACACGGAATTGTAGGTACTGATATTCTTAGTGTGAAATCCTGCAAGTTTCAGAAACTACCGAAAAAAAGACTGTGGCTTTGCCGAACGCAAACATTTTTTGAGGTGATGTCACTTGACTATGGACTTGTGACCGACCTAGATACCTGAAAGTCAAAACATTTTCCAAAGTGTCGTAATTGATGCCCAAACAGTGTACAAAATTGGCGGCCGCTGCTGCGCGCCGTTTTTCCGCCTACTCCTGGAAAAAACCTGAGGGCGGGGGCAAATCACCCCCCCTGCAGTGCGCGGGATATTAATCATGCTCAAATACGCCATAGCTCAACTACAACAGTTATTGTTTTTAACTTATCTCTTATGGTTGATACTCGAGGTCTAGCCAGTCGTCATAATTTGTAATTTTGTCAATCGCCATACACGAAATTCAGCTCACGGTTTTGACCTAATAACATCCGTTTATAGGGGTAATTTGAGGCCGATCACGACACCAGAAAAGCTGCATCAGATCAGGTTTTCTAGAAATAGACGCCAATATATCTAGTATCTACCATAGGCCCAAGCAGCCACTGGCATGGGCGTAGAAACGTTTTCAAAGTTGGTGTGGATTGTCAGTGATGTCATCTTGTTTTTTTCTTTTGATTTCCCAAATTTCGTCTCCTGGTCTTTTAAATGGTGCAAAAATGAATTGTGATATTTAAACGGACACTCTAAATGTACACACGGCCCCAAAAAAAGACCCTCCGATGATCAAAATTGCATCTCTCCTACAATAAGTTGGTGTGGATTTTCCACACCAACTTTCAAGCTGGTGTGGAGCTTTCCACACCAACGGCCAACCACATACAAAGTTACACCCATGGTCACTGGGGACAAAGAATCTGCTCACCTGTTGCTGTAAAGAATCACTTGTTAATAATCTGGTAAAAGTCTGATAATTTGGCTGCGTTGTAGCTGCACCTAGCGATAGTAAAAGCTATTTCGCTACTTCGCTGACGGACTCAGCTCAAGGAGAGAGACATTGCTTAGTTCGGGTGACGGCACCGCTCGGCAGTGAGCAAGAGGAGGCTTACTACACCTTTTTGCATTACTCGTCGTCCAATCGACAAAACCTCCCAGCCAATCTGCATATAGATGGCGCTAGTATTCATCATTCCAGCAAAACTATCGGCATATCGGCATAACATATCGCTAGTGTGTGTCAGCGATTCGGCTTNGTGTGTGTGCCATTAAATACAATCATGGTGAAAACCTCTCGTATCTTCAGTTCTGGAATCGGTTGAGTTTCAATCCGATCAAGACAAACCAAGAAACCCTAGACAGAAGACACCTCCCAAATTATACAGATTATAGCTGCCTGATCTGATCACACACTGACCCAACTCGATTATCGAATATCTTTATCATATCTTAATATGTCTGTCAAGCTCGCGACGAAATCTGCGACGACAATTGCGACGCTATCTGCGACGACAGGAGACAGGATTTGAGAAAACCACAAGACCAAAAGGAGTAAATAAGTATGCAATCGATAGCAAATTTAACGTTTTGCATTTTTAACCAGCATATTTTTTTTCAAGGTCACCGTTTACCTTGAGATCAGGTCACAATCTAGGAAACTCCAAATTTAAAGACACAAAAAATACTGAGGATCCAAAACTAACGCATTATATATACCTACTACTAAAAAGATTCAATTAACGTATTTTGATATTTTTCTCTCAAGGTCCCAATTTGACCTTATATTTTAATCAATTTAACCAATATGTCCGCCCTCGTAGCTCAGTGGGAGAGCGCCGGTCTTCTGACCTATCTCAGTATAGTGGCAGCCTGGGTTCGAGTCGCTTCGGAGCTCACTATTTGCTCCTGACTGGGATGGCCTGCGGCCGGTGGCAGCGGTCGCACTCAAGGCCAGGTGACGTCGCGAGCGGGCGGACCTTGTCCAGGTATGTCGGGCACGTAACAACTTTCTAATCTTAAATTCCCTGCCCGGCCAACAGGAATTGCGCGATCGGGTGGTGAGGTCAGGACCAGCTCGAAAACAAGCTCTGCTTTAGCGCGGGTCCTGACCTCGGAAAGCCCATCCCCTACAAAGCATTCGGAATGCTAAATTATTTAAAAAAAAACTTGAGATAACGTCAAATCTGCAAGTATCCGCCAATTTTTTAATAACAAATATTTTGCAATCGATAGAAATGGTCGCTGGCTACATTTTTTTAACTAAATATTTTTGCTCTTAAGGTCAATGTTGACCCTGAGATCTAACGTAAAAATCTGGGGTTTCTCAAAATTGGGAAAATTTAGGTACAGATTGAAAATAAAAATATTACGCAATACTCAATTTAATTAAAGAAGACTCTTATTTACTGCAATTTGGATGTTTTGATATCCAAGGTCACGGTTTTGGATCTTGACCTTGAAACTTATTGACCGTGACGCCAAAGCTGGCGTTACGGACAAAAACATTTTAAGGTGTTTTGCGAAGAAAGTTGAACGGTAAACGGAAACACTAGGCTGTAACACTGGCTTCAAATGTCATATTCGTCTCCGTGGACCTTGATCTTTAATCCTCTGGGTAAAGTTTAATGGGTATATGCAGGTCAACCAAAATATTGGAAATGTTATGTGTCAGAGAAAGAGTATCTTTTTCTGATCATAGCTGGTAACTTTAATTGTTTTATTTGAGACCTAGAACATGCTTAAATTAATTTAAGTGCGGCTGGCAAAACTGCAACACTTGCGTAAAACCCGTACTACGCGAGCACCTGCTTCAGGCGGGTGGTGAACGTCAACAGGCTATCACTTCCACGCTCGCTTATGTGAAGAGGATGGGAGCTTCATCAAGGATCAAACGATTGTGAAGTACGCTGCCTGTATTTTGCGTAAAAAATTCACTGGATTAGCTCAACATATATTACTTTTCCATTTTATTTCACATTCTTTTAAATGATAATCTCAAACTACTAAGATAACTGACATCAACTTCTGGGCTAACTAAAATTATATCCAACTGATACCCCATGTTGTTAAATAGTTTGTTTTATTCTTACAATACGAGTGTGCTGCGTTTTAAACTTGCATTGTTTCATTTTTGACTAATTTAATTGTTGTGTATAAAACGTTATTTCTTCTTGCTGTCATTTCTTTTATTTTAAATTTTGTCGCTAAAGGTAATTTGTGGATGTAACCGCCTTATTTTTAATTTAGTAGCCTACCGAAAGTTTTTCGTTTTCCTTATAACTCCTAACATTAATGCAGACATGATACCAAATGAAAATATGCGCATCACTTACTCAATTCCAAATGTTTATTTTGTGTCTGAAAACCAATCAAGCCATTCCACAATCGAGGCCTCAAAAATAAATTTATCAATCTCTTAAGCATTAGCGAAGTTCAGCTTACTCATAGGCCCTGTTGACGTCACCATTTCAAAGTACGGTAAACGCTCTTCTTGCTTCGCCAAATTAAGTTTGCCCTTATTGCTAAGAAAGGAAGGGAGTTAAGTTATGAAAAAATATTATTATTTTAAGAACTAAAGCAAATATTTCCTCTTTCGTTTGGGTGTATTTTTCTCACAACGTGCATATACTCCATTGGCCGTGACGCAAGCTGGCGTCACGACGATTCATTTGAGACCTTCGCGAGCAAATCGAACGATTAACAAGAAACATTCGGCTGTACAAGTTGGCTTAAACATGTCGTATTTTTCTCAATGACCTTGGCCTTTCACATCTGGGTATTTTTTTACTGTGACGCAAGCTGGCGTTACGACCATTCGTTTGAGTTTTTTGCGAGCAAATTTAACAATAAACGAAATCACTAGGCTGTACACCGGCTTACAAATGTCGTATTAGTCTCCGTGACCTTGACCTTTGTATTTGGGTGTTTTTTTTTACCATGACGCAAGCTGGCAACACGAAAATACATTTGAGGTGATTTGCGAGAAAATTGAACGTAATATCTGATCCATGATCATTGATCATAGTTTGCGAGATATTTTGGTAAATCTTAGACAGTTTCCAGGAGTTTCCATGGTTGACCTTTGATGACCTCTGTTGACCTAAGTATCGACCTGGGCCAAAACATGACGAAATATTTTCGAAATGAATTCCGACTAGCTGTGGAACAGTACCTATCTTTGGTTTTCGCCTTCTCTTTATAGGACGAGGGGATGTGGCGTTTTCGAGAGTCACTCGACTGGGTGCGAAGACATTTCCCAAAACGGCACATCAGCCTCAAGCTGACGATCCCGTGGGCTCCTTGCAGCCCGGATCTCAACCCGCTAGACTTTTTCATGTGGGGTATTTGAAAGACAGAGTATACGGGGAGACTGAAGACCACGGCCGAGCTGAAGGACGCGATCATCCGTGTAGTGGCCCGAGTTCCTGAGGACATGATCGACAGATTAATTCTGCACCTCAAGTACGTCCACCTAGCGCTAGTGAAGGAGCGTCGGGGTGCGCATATCGAGCACCTGATGTGAAGGGTCAGGACGACAAGTGTGTGTCAGCCATTGTCATCACGGGCTGTTGATCTGTCGTGCCATTCCATTGTCAATATCATCACACTTATTTTTTTGCTTTATGACAACAAATATGAAGTAAGTTGTATATTTTTCGAAGTTTCAAGAGTATATTAGATGTAAAAAACAAATATTTCGGCGCTCATCGTGGCGCCTTCCTCAGTGAAACATAGTTTCTCGTTTGTGCATTTTCGTATGTTTTATGCTGCGTAGTATGGTTTGTTGTGGGGGGGTGTTACGTATGTTATATTGTCGGCGGTGAATGTTGGCGCTAGACTTGTTTTTTGTATATTTATTTTAAGTCCATTTAGTTTATTTCTTATTGAAAGCCGCAATCTCTTAATTCATCGCGTGAAAAATGCCTCATTATTACGTTGACCTAAAAAAAAGCTACTTGCCCAACTCACTCACTGAGGAAGGCGCCACGATGAGCGCCGAAATTATTTGTTTTTTACATCTTAATATACTCTGTGAAACTTCGAAAAATATACAACTAACTGTTAAACCTGAGTAAAAATAACGATAGAGTATGACCCTTACTTATTTATTTGTACTTATTTGTCTTACTTAACAAATATGAACACAAACTTCGGCCTTCTTTTCTCTGGTCTACCCACCGAAAATTAAGCTAGGTATGTATGGTCCCACTGGATTCCTCCAAAACAAACTCGAATGTGGATATAGCCGGTATGTTCCCCGTCCCCCGAGGTTAACATGTTTTGGAGGCTAGTGAGTGAATGACACTCCTATTGCAAAAAATCGCTAGGTAAACTTGAACGCTAAGAATATGAAACAAGAGGGATGTCCTGTTAGCCTCGTCTGCGTCTGTCTGAAGGCTCATGCTGCATCTTAAAGCCAAAACGGAGGTCAATCGTTACTCTCATTACACATGCGAGTTTTTAAGTGCATCATCAAGAGTTTACAGTTCATTGACCTCCAAGCTTGGATATATTAATCAATAAAAACGACACAGCGAAGCAAATACCTTGGCAACCATTGTTTTGAAGTCATCCCTATGGTAACCACCATAGGAGGTATAACAGATGCTAAGGTGCAGTGGGTTATGAGCAGTGACCAGGTCAGACAGTCCCGATCGACATGCTGCACGCCTGGGTAAAGATGGCAGTGGGCGCTCTGCTGGCGGCCAACTTCTCTGTGCCGCTGGTCACTGTGGTGAGTAACCGGCAACTGTGAGGAAGCCGATGCCGTCCTCCCTGCAAATGTCCCTCACCCTGTACACTCCTTGGGCATCTCAGACGCTTATTGGATTCTACGAACGTGGCCGATTTTCCAGAGTCTGTCGCCCTTGCCGATTTACAGTCTGGTATGGGATGGTCTGTCGGCATTGGCTTCAAAGTGGCCCAGATCGGTGCAGCTGTGGAGGCAGTTCGTGGCGGTGTTACCGTACATCACTACAAACTTATGATGCGCGCCCTTCCCTGGCTTGGCACCGCAACCTGGCTCGCATGGACAGCGCAGATCACTTCGGGCCTGCTCGCTCACATGTTCGACATGGAAACGTTCTCAGACAAACGTCGCAGTCCCAGAAGGGACAACACCACCACGCCTTCACCGGCTGCCGCTGGGAGACTGGCCTGGCTGACGTGTACACCATCATCGTGGAACTGGAGATGGTGACGTTCTCACTGGTCACGGCTGGTCTGCTTGTCTACACGGGCGTGGTCGGTCACCAGTGCAAGGTGCGGCTGATGTGTGAAGAGCAGCAGCTGCGTCAAAACGGCATCAGCGGCGGCGGCGACAACCAAACCTTCTTCGGCAACTACCGCGCCTTCAAGAAAATCATCACCGTGCTGTCGCTGACCATGCTGCTGGATATTGTGACGCCGGTCATGCGCATCTCCAATCGGTGGTACCCGCGTCCGAACCTGACCGGTCTCCTGCACCAGGCTCGCCTGATCGGAATCCTCTTCGAGGGCTGGGCGTACGGCCTGCTGAACAGCAAGCTGCGCGCCGCCTA
Source organism: Semibalanus balanoides (assembly GCA_014673585.1). Classification (NCBI taxonomy): domain Eukaryota; kingdom Metazoa; phylum Arthropoda; class Thecostraca; order Balanomorpha; family Balanidae; genus Semibalanus; species Semibalanus balanoides. Next base: position 53,311 of record VOPJ01015682.1, on the reverse strand, counting down.
CAAGAGGATGCTGTGCGGCAGGTCCAACAGAGTAGTCGCCTTTGATATGGTGCAGAGCCCGCATAGAAGGCAGCGAGCTTCTGAGGATCCGGTGCTGCCGCAGCTCGAGAACTGCGCTCTGTCGATAGCTGATGGCTGAGGAACACTGCTATCCAGAGCTGCCGCTGTCACTGTGTCATTGTGACATGGTGTGCGTCTGAAGGAGGCGTCTGCTTCTTCTTCTAGATTCTATACCTGACATAATCAAGGTGAAATGATACATTTTAAACTGATCGAAGCATAACTAATGAAATTGTATCAACAAAAATATCAGTAATAGGTAAGTAATAACTAAATGCTTGCAGCGATAGTTTTCCAAGTTAAAACATTGCAGTAGCATTGCAAGGAAGTTTATTATATTGTAAGTAGTTAGAATGTCAAAAAAAAGTAGTGGCGGGCCTATGTTTAAGCAAAATGGGCAATTGCCCCTCCCAAACGAAATATCGGTAGGCAAACGTATGTTTTTGCCCCTCCCAAACCGTTCCGAGAGGTTGTGCTTTTGTCCCGGAAAGTCGTGATTTACTCTCCCCGCTTAACAGTGACGTCGCCATAGTTTCGGAACTTGAATTCGTGTGACGCGTATGCATCATGTCATCGAACACATGGCGTCTTATCTCTGGCATGGGTGTCTTGTGATATTTATATGTAACCCCTCAGTAGCGGATCTACGGTTAGGCAGAATGGGTAATTGCCCCTCCCCCACCCAACGAAATATTGGTAGGCAAACGTATGGCTTTGCCCCCCAACACAAAATGCAGGTTGTGATTTTTGTCCCGGTAAATCGTGATTTACGCCCCCGCGCTCAAAAGTGGCGTCGCCACGGCTTCGGAACTTTAACGAGAACACATACATAGCATTGGACTCTTTGGGTGGGGGACAGGACGCTTTATCTCTGGCATGGGTGCCTCGCGGTAGTTATACGTAGGTAACCCCTCGGTTTTCAGAGGAGGTGCTAGTTGCGGCAGCACTGTTCAAAGTCGTCCATCCTCCTTCCCATTAGGAATGAAGGTCAGGACATCTGAGTTGGAACAGAAGGGGTTGGGGAGGGGGCCCCAGCCCCATCATTTTTCGGTCAATTGTGCTGCTAAAATATTTGATTTTGCTTAGCGATAAAAGTTGTTGATGGCTAAAGGTTCGCCAGGACGAAAAGAGACCAAAATATGTAAAAATATTCCACATCGGCGCTGGGTTTCTCTCAAGACGATCATAGTTTCACTGGCCACCAACTTTTCGTGACGTTCCTACATCCCTGGGTCCTGGGACGTAGTCGACGTAGTCATGGGGGAGGAGGGCACGGAGGTCTTTCTCTCCTGAGCAAACATATTTTACACTACTTATAATAGGATTCTGCTGACGACCCGACCGTACCCCCCCCCGCTCAACAAATTCTCGCCGACGAAACGAGGAGCAAAATTTTTGCCCCTCCCAAACTCGAAACCTAGATCCGCCGCTGAAGTAAAGTTTGTTTGTTGAATTATATACCTTGTTATGCTTGCTGGACCTGTCCAAATGTTGTGATGTTGCGCCAAGTGATGGACTTTTCCAGAAAGCTGCAATTGTACAATGTTGACATGCGCTGGTTTGCGGGTTACCATGCCAACCACTACCTACTACCAGCTGGCTGTCGCCCAAGATCAGCCTGGCTCTGGCACCTTATCTGCACCACTGCACAACCCGATCGAAGCCAACCAGAGGCCAGCGCTCGGTTCACTGTTGTACAGCATTTTTGCGAATGACATGCCCCACTGCCCCAGGCCCCTGTACCTACATATTCCGATGACGCGTGTTTCATGCAGACTGCAGTGCGCAGACGACACCCCGGTACTCGTGAACGTGAGACCCGGTGACATTGGCGCCCTGACTTGATCCATGGAACAAAATATTTAACATCTATCCACATGGTTTGAGAAAAAATGAAAGCAAATAAATGCTGAAAAACTCAGCTCATAGTTCTGGGTACGAGCCAAAATTTTCGGAAGCTTCCAACAATTAGCATCAGATTCATGGACGCCACTGTCTGCGGGTCTTGAATGGTGCGAAACTTGGATGCCGTATTTTACCAATGTTTGACGTTTTCTGTCCACACTGATGGTGTTGTATGACGTTGCACTGGTATTTTAAAGGGAGTAAGTCACCTGGAAAGTTGTATTGACGTTTGTCTATACGGTGTATTTTGAGCTGAAAAACGAATATGGCATTTGTGTGGACGATGGATGGATATCCATCGAAAAAATTGCATGTTTCTCTCTTTCCTTCTTCCTTCATGGCCATACCAAGCTTTATGACAATGTATGACGTCGTGCGTATGGAAGCTTGGATATGGAAACTATTGCACACAATAATGATGTATTTTAGGCATATATACGCAGGCTGTTTGTAACGTTGATAGCCGTTGTGAAAGTGGTAGAACGGTGCGAGTTTCTGTCTGATTTTAAAGTTTTAGGTGGTAGATAAACCTATCACTGAAATACTGGCATCACAAATAAATATTGAGAGATACTTTGTGGTCGAATGTGTGTTTATATTTCAAGAAAGACGGGGAAAGAGTTCACTTGTAACTAGAGTGAAGCTATTAAAAAGATTAATGCAAATTCTGGAACCTATTTTTATTATCTAGGTGTGTTCAGTGTTGCTTAATTTGTTGGTGTAGAGGGTATATATTATTGTGATTCTTGATCCTCCATTTAACGGTGGATGATTTGTGCGTGTGTGTGTGTGTGTGTGTGTGTGTGTGTGTGTGTGTGTGTGTGAGAGTGTGTGAGTGTGTGCGTGTGTGTATATGTGTGTGCTAATAAATACAATTATGGTGAAAACCTCTCGTGTTTTCCGTTCTTCAATTGGTTGAGTTTCTACCAAACCAAGAGACAAACCAAGAAATTCTAGACGTAGACAACTTCCAAATGATACGAAGCCTAGACATGAACTTGGTTGTGATTCCAAAACACGCGCAACCAGCACACCGCACGCGTAAGGAAGTATATCCGAATAGTTGAGATAACGCTACCTCAAATCTAGGGAAATTACGGCCGGAAAAGCTAACATATATTTTGTGGATAAAAATCCACGGAATACATGTATTGTAACGAGTAAACAGGCCTAATTAATGTCAGGTGCGCAATAGCCAATATACTTCATGAATTTGAGTAAAAGGGGATTGCCGGTTAGCCGGCATCATTTGTAATGCTATACCAATTTGCTATTGTTTTGCAGTTAGCCCCAGAGAACTTCACGATGTTTGCCTTAAATTTGAGCATTTGAGCACTGGCGGATCCAGCCTCCCGCAATATCAAGGGGGTTAATTTCGCTGTGGGCCTCCGGGTCCTTGACCCTTGGGGGATGGGGGGATCGAGTCAAAACAAACACATTTTATCTAGTGTAAATGTATAAGTTACCTATACCCAAAATACGATTTCTCGCCGTGCTCAGTGCACTCAAATACCTACAAGAAAAACGTCAGTGCGTTATGTTGCTTTATGTTAGATACAATGCAGGGGAATTCTTACTTGGTATGATCAATATAAGTTATAATATAAATAATCAATATACTAGCCGTTTTCATGATGGATTATTGTGCTGAAAAGATTCTGAACCTTTCTGAAATGTTTCGAACCTCGCCCGGGTAGGGCGAATTCACTGCGTGTCCGGGAGGAGTGGGGGGGGACGACCCCTTGGTCCGTCGCCCTAAATTTAAGCTGGAGCTCGTTATTAAAAACACAGCGTTGCATATGACAGGCAAAGCCTTAATAGACATTTTTTTTACGTGCAATATATGCACCCTCTAATTGCATCAAAACCGAATATGTCCACATAACACTAAAGTATGAAAATTGGAATACTATCGAGCTAAAATGGTAAAGAACATCTTGTATGCTAATATATGCCCAAAGTTGAAATCCCCAGCGTCAAAAAAATAAATCCTATAAAACTGCCCAAACCCTGCCCAAAAAGTCATTTCTTTTCGTCCCACCCCATGTTTGCGTGTTCTATGAGGCCTGGATGGCAGTCTCCTTCGCACAAATATTGTCATCTTCAGTAGGTTTCGCAGAGTCCGTTAATCATTCTCTGATAAGTTTTTATATTTTTCCTACAATGATCCTTTTTAGGTATCTTAGTCAGTGAACTTCGGTTATCTTTGGAAGCGCATGACCCCAGTGAAACCTATGGTTATGTCAAATGGCTCCAATATTTTAAATCAGCGTAAAAAAACTGTCCCAAAAGTGGCCAGAAGCAAACAAAAAGTCATCGGAGGTCATCGGAGGTCATCGGAGGTCATCGGAGGTCAGTGACCTCAGTTGACCACAGAAAAGATCAGTTGAGGTCGCAATCTCAGCAGAAGACACACCTGTCACCTGGAAACACCTTTGCATTTGCTCCTGAGCGTCAAACACTCCGAAACTGCACATGTAACAAGGATTGACACTACGGGACGCCAGTTTCGCCTGACATGACCTTGAGAAACAGGTCATAGATCACGGGTCATAAAAGTTGGAAGCTGAAAATTTTAAGTATGTGTCAAATTGTTTAAAAGTAGGGTACTGAAAGTTTCGTCGCGATCGGTTACAACCCTGCCAGCAATTAACTTGGGCACTGATCAGGCACAATGAGATTAAACCATTGTGCCCGATCAGTGCCCAAGTTAATTGTTGGCTGGGAAACTACGTGAGTCATTTCGAAAAAGAACGAGGGGGGGGGTGTGGCATCCACCCCCTACCCGGGCGAGGGCTATTTTTTTTGTATCAGGTTTTAGTTTATTGATCCGTTCCTTAACTACACATTTTTATATGCGATTTTTGTCTTAAAATATCCCTCAGCATTTTGTAATATGTTGGTAAGAATACAATAATAGCCGTTTTCACAAAGGATTTATTTTTACCCGGTAGTACCCGGTAGTACCCAGTAATATTTCGTGCGCTTTGGGTAATTGAGTCTAGCAACAAGGCTTTTCCCATATATTTTTGGTATCAATTGAAACTTTGATGAATTAATGTATAATTATTTGCTCTTACAATGCGAAATTCCCCGATAGTTTTATGTGTATAATCAAATTCATAAACACATATCACCGGGTACTACCGGGTGGCGGGTACTTCCGGCCAGGTAGTACCCGGTAGTACCCGGCAATATTCGTTCATGAATTTGATTATACAAATAAAACTATCGGGAAATTTCGCATTGTAAGAGCAGATAGTTGTATATGAATTCATAAACTTTCAATTGATACCCAAAACAATCTGGGAAAAGCCGTGTTCCTAGACCCAATTACCCAAAACGCACGAAATATTACCGGGGTACTACCGGGTAAAAATAAATACTTCGTGAAAACGGTTTATTTGTTACAAAACTGCGGTTTGGTGGTAATTAGCAAGATAATTATTTATAGGTTAGTTGTGATGTTGTGGTCTCCACCGACCAAGGGGTGGCCAGGGGGTGGCCGCAGGGGACGCGGCCCTCCCCACGCCAGAACGCCAGAAGGGCGCACCACGGGCTGTCCGCCCTTGCCACGGCCGGACAACCCGTGAGCACTAAGCGTCCATATTCTGACTACAGGGCGCCCCTCAGACCACTTCGGCGCCCCTATTAGAATTACAGGGCGCCTCTAAATTGGCCTGCCCCCTCCTAAAAACATCCTGGATCCGCCCTTGCCAACGACTGAATCTTTTCAAAATATTCAGAATGATTCCGAAACATTCTGTGGCCTGGCACGCTATTGGTCGATTAACGGACTACCCCTCAGCTGACGCCATAATGAACATGCCCGATGTAGGGGAGACTGGGGCACGTTCTGTCACTTTTTTGTTAATTGGCCCTGGCGGGCACACTTTTAAGAGATGATGAATGATACTTTCCAATACTGTTACATGCATCAATAGCTTCAAATCGTTTTCAGGAGTTCAAGTGGTATATCAGTTTGTTTCGACACCAGTGTCGGTAATGTGGCGATGACTCATCCGACAGAACCTGTCCCATATACGGGGCACGTTCTGTCACCTATGGGGGCACATTCTGTCACTAATGGGGCACTTCCTGTTATTACCGAACGGTCATCTGTGGCGTCCCTGCAGGGGAAGAGCGGGTTTCATTCATCGCCATCATCAATAGTGTAGAAAATGACGGCCATATACGATCCCAGCACTGCATTTTTGCGACGCAAAGATGGATATCCAATAAAATGGATAACCAAGACATGGATAACCAAGAAAAACGCAAAATTTGCGTTTTTCTTGGTTATCCATGCACGAATCTGGGCATATTTTATCATGTTAGAGGAAATAGTTTACCTTGGATTTTTTTTTTCAAACACGATTTGACTATATTTTGAAATACAACTTTTTCATAATGTCAAAAATAGCCATACATCGCGCCGATTCAGGACAGAAGGACCATACATTATTCGTTTTATCAAAGCTATATGCGTACTTTTTTGTTGTTGTTTATGTTATTTATTTTTTGTTTTTATTTATTGTTATTTATTGTTTTTATTTGCTGACTTCGTCTGTCACTGGGTAATGACCTGTAGACGATTTAATCAATACAAAATACACAATACACAGTACTCTCCGCAACGTCAAACGTGGCTCAGCCAATCAGATATTCGAAAGTAGTCGCGTAAGATTACTGTATAGCTTCTGCCCAGGTGTACAAGGCCCACATTCTTTATATTTTGTATTTATGGCCCAAATTCCTTCGACAAAAAGTCAAATATAACCTCTAACTGCAAAACCTCTAAAAAAACTCTAACTGCAAGTTTTCTGGGCTGAAAGGGCTCTCCAGCCGAATAACCACGGGTGTGCACTTAATATCTGGACAAAGTTCAATCTACCATAACTCCGTTAATAAAAAATCTACCGATACAAAACTTCGCTTGATGAAGGACCCATATGTATAGAACGTGTTTGCCAAATTTCATGTGTATCGAATAACTTTTCACTCATCATGGAAGCCCTAACCAAGACGGCTGTGCGAAATTTAGTGGCGGAATTTGTGCAGAATCACCCAAATTTTGACAAATGCAAAGTTGTAGCTCATTTCCGTGAAATGGGTGTAGTGAGGTCAACTGTCTATGCCATCATGACAAACCTAGTGGGAAGAGGAAAGGTTGAACGCAGAAGCATCGGGAAAAAACTTCGACCTGTGGTCAAAATGCTCCGTCAAAGAACGCAGGCCCTCGTTCACGCCGCCCGTAACCGCGTGTTCGTGTCCCTCCGTCTTCTGGCCAGGCGCTTTGGGATATCCCTTAACTACGTGAGGAAAATCCTCAGGGAGGAAGGCATTGGATACTGGAAGAGGATTAAGGCCCCAGCACCCACTCTAAAGCAGCTGAAGAAGCAGAAAACACGTATACGCAGACTGGCGAGTGGCAGGCTCAAATTTGCAGGCAAATTGGACGTGGTTATGGACGTTGAAATCTATTTCACATACGACGGCTCTGAAATGCTTTATAATCAGGGTTTCTATGCTGGACCGGGAGGAGATGTCCCAGAAGATGTAAAAAACGGCCCGTCAGCATATTCCGCTGAAACTTCTGGTGTGGGTCACCATATTTCCGCGTGGTGTGTCAAAGCCAGTCATCCTCCCCAGTCGGGCCGATGTAAATGGGGACGCGTACCGGGAGCAGTGCCTGGAGAAAGTGTGTTGTGGTTATTCGGCTGGAGAGCCCTTTCAGCCCAGAAAACTTGCAGTTAGAGGTTTTTCAACACGGGCTACAAAACTGCTATCTCAGTTCAAAACCCATGTTGAAGGTGAACTATTTCCTTTAACTGGGGTGGGGGATTTCCACCGCAATGCCTTGAAATCCCCCCATCCCTAGTGGACGCAAAGATCTACTGCAGTCAACGGTAAGAGAAACGCGTTGAACTGTCTCTTCAGGTCCAGCGATATAATTTTTTTGCAATGAGGCCCCGACGCCCCCCCCCCCTCCCGTTAAACGACTCTTTGCGCTGATGACCCGGCCATCCGGGTCAATAATTAGTGGACATCCGTTAGATCCGCCAGTAGAAATCCCCCCTGTGAAAAATCCTTAGAAAAGGCGTTAAGGCACGAATAATGTGAACTGCATCGCACCACCCAATTCGTTTTACGCTTGTAGTGGCGTACTATATCTGTAAATAATAGGCAATCATTTGTATGGTCGTTTCTAAGCGGTTTGACTAGGAATCATGAACAGATTCAGTGACAGAACCTGCCCCAGATTGGGTGACAGAACCTGCCCCACTCGACATAGGTCACACTTTTTCGTTTTGTACTGAAAACTTGGGAGAATGGGGCAGAATAATGCTTAGCACAACATTCTGGACATTCGTGTCGCCCCAGGACAGCATTCAAAGACGCTACACAATTCTCTGAATGGCCACTAACCAAAATTGTGTTCACGCAAAAAAGTTTAGATTTCTGTTGAAAAAACGAGATTTTTTTTCTTCTCAAATTTGGACCAATCTGGTCGCAGGCATGTTTTTGTTTTGATAAATGATAGTACCAGGCTATTGCAAGCACAGAGGAACATATGTTACGAAACAACAATATACCTGCGGTGGATAGTTCACGAGAAAACCCCGCTGACAGAATGTGCCCCGTGACAGAATGTGCCCCGTTCTCCCCTAATGGCCAGCGAATCGATTCTAGCACATCGTTGCGCAATGCAAAGACCGACCTGTGATCCATGACGCTGCCAGATTTACAACAAGTATGACGGTATGCTTAAAGGAAATAGTTCACCTTTGATTTTTTTTCAAACATGATTTGATTATATTTTTCAATACAACTTCTTTTCACATTGTCAAAAATAACCATGCATCACGCCGATTCAGGACAGAAGGACGTACATTATTAATTTTATTAAAACTATATGCGTACTCTCTGCGCAGGTGTCCTAACGTCAAAGGGTGCGCCTAACCGGTTCCCGGGGACATTGGCGAGACACTGCTGACGCAGGTGATTCAAAACTTCACGCGCTGAATAAGCGTATATGCCGGCCTTTTACCTCGTCATTGTCCCCTGAAACCGGTTAGACGCACCCTTGGCTTGTTTGCAGAGACATCCAACTCCAGCTGACTGCATAGCCTCTGCCCAGGCGCATAGGGCCCACATTCTTGACATTCTTTATTTATGGCCCACATTCCTTCGACAAAAAGTCAAATATATTCGGCTTGAGAGCCTTTTCAGCCCAGAACACTTGCAGATAGGGGGTTTTCAACACGGGCTACAAAACTGCTATCTCAGTTCAAAACCCATGTTGAAGGTGAACTATTTCCTTTAACTGGGGTGGGGGATTTCCACCGCAATGCCTTGAAATCCCCCCATCCCTAGTGGACGCAAAGATCTACTGCAGTCAACGGTAAGAGAAACGCGTTGAACTGTCTCT